>JAJOOS010022501.1:0-15345 GCA_029582725.1 Solanum chiquidenum | reverse complement strand
CTTTGACTAATCGAATATAATTGTGAGTTAAAGTAAAGTCTAAACCATTTTCCTCGTGGGATCGACCCCAACCTACAAGTTGGGTTCTGTACGTGATAACGATCGCTTATGCTTCTGTAAGGAGGTGTAATTTGAGCGTATCAAGCACCGAGTTGGACTAGGGTTCATCGTACCCTCAAAGTCCCAGAACCATGTGCCCGCGTAGGCTTATAAGTCCCCTCGGTTGGGCATCAGATACAGTGATCACACCACAGTCATGCCTCTATACCTCTGGCAAGTTATATTGGGTCCTCACGATGGGGTGTATACATTGGACTCCTTGTTTATCCCACGTGGTTTATGCTAGTTAATAGTAGCTCCCACAATCAGACTCTTAGTGCATTGACCAGGTTTTCAGCATTTACTTCAGTAATCAATCAGCATGTTATCTTTATGATTAGTACTGGGGCATTGCATTCAGTTCAGTTTTCAGTTATACTTCAGTGCATATTTATATTCTTGTTCAGATTATATCATTACTCAGTTATGCATTGTTCAACTTATATACTTTGTTCTGCTTAGCATATCTATATCATGTATGCTCACTACATTTCAAGTATTGACGCATACTTTGCACTACATCGTTTCATGATGTAGATTCAGGCACTCAGCATTCAGATCACGCTTAGTTCGATCCTCAGCCCGACTTCAGCAGCTTTAGTAGTGAGTCCTCATACTTTGGGACAATAAACATGTTTTATCTTTTAGTCTTTATTTTTAGTTTCAGTCTTGCTAGAGTTAGTTGGGGACATGTCCCAGCAACTCCATCTAGTTAGAGGTTTTTCATACATAGTAGTAAATTCTGCTAGAGTTGTTAAGTGTTGTTTCAATCATCACTAAGCTCTTATTATGTTTTATATATTTTTAGCCCATTTGTGTTTTCCCATTTCAAATATCCACTATTTTTAGCTTCCGCATAGTATATGATTTACTTAGTTATATTTTTAGCATGCTTGATATATGCCAGACTCAGGATTAGCTTGGGGTCACTCGTGGTCCTAGGTCTCGTGTTACGTCTAGGGGGTAGCCTTGGGGCGTGACATGGCACGTTATCAATTTGATGTGCAGGCCACAATTACAATTTAAAATATATATTTTTGAGGAAATCGTCGTTGTTGGAGCAGCGATTATTATGAAAAAATTATCAATTTAAAAAAAATAAAATTGGTGAAATCGCTGCCCAGCAACGATTTGTTTTTAAAAGAAATTATTTGGTGAAATCGTTGCTGGGGCGGCGATTTCAAATTATTATTTTTTGAAGAAATCGCTGCCTGGTATCAATTTTCTTAAGGAAATATTATTTTTTGACGGAGTTAATGGGGTTAAAAATGCGCAAGGATATCGCTGATGGGGCAGAGATTTGTCCGTTTTGGTATTAATAATATTAGTGGCCCTTTATGCATTTTGGAAGAAAAAAGTGACCCTTTTAACTTCGAACTCTAATTTTTTATATATATTTGATGTTAAACAATTAGAAATAATCAAATAAATTATATGTTTCTAATTAAACTTTCATCGGAAGTCTTCATAGGTTGGATGGATAAGTGATGATATTGCCATCCCCATTAAATATGCACACAAAAAATCTATTATGTTCTTTAATGTAAAATTAGTTGTCAATTTTTTTAAAAATTTTATCATTACTATTTTATGATGATATGTATTGTCTGACCCCAAAATCTATTATATTCTTTCGTGTATAATTAGTTGCTCAAAAAATTTGCTTATATAATAGCACCAAAAATTGGCAATAATACGTATTTTCGGACATGGCATAAACGTTTAACAAAAGATGCGTTGAAATTTATATATATATATATAAATTTCACTTCACTGTACACAATAAGTGGCTTTCATCTTGCCCTTGAAAAGACACGCCAGGTATCACTCTTACGTAGTTATCCTCGATCTTCTCAACTCTACTTTTCTGCTTCTCGATATGTATCTCCTTCTTTTTCTGTCTATGTGTTCTAATCGTGATTGTTGTGCTTCTGAGGGTCTTGATGGCTTGAGTTGGAGTTCCCTATATATGTGATTATTTATTATTTTTCTGAGTTGAATTTCAGGTTATTTCGTTTGTTGATGTGAATTATGGCTGAAAAAATTGTGGCTCTTTTTTATTTTTTCTGTTCTGGTTGAAAATATTGATTCCTTGCTTCTTTCTGTATCTATCTATCTATTTTTTTACTATCTTAAAAGCATGAACTCATAAACTGAATGTTGAATTACTATAATACCCCCAATTAAAAATATTCAATTTATTTTATTTATTAATTTAATTATTTGTATTATATTAAAAGTAGATACCCTTTCATATTAAAGGGTTGTGATTTTCTCAAAGAGATGTGACTTTTTCAAAAGGTTGCGACTTTTTTGACAGGTTTTGACATTTTTGATGAGTTGTGACTTTTCCGAAGGGTTGTGATATTTTCAATGAGTTGTGACTTTTGCAAAAAGTTGTGATTTTTCCGATGAGCAGTGACTTTTTCGAAAGGTTGTAACTTTTCTGATAAGGAACAATTAGCACATGTTCATATTATTATTTGTTAGCTATAAATAAAGGGCTTCCTCTCACTTTAGAACTACGATTTTTTAAAAAAGTTTTCTACTCTTCTTCTTAAAAAATCTCAGGTTATTTGCAACAGTTGATTAAGTTCAAAATTCAACGAAATTCACGGTATCACATAAGAAAGAGTTGGTGAACAAATTGTAGCAAATCATTCATAAATTCACACTCGTATTTTTTCTTACGATTTTCATGACTTAACAGTGACGAAAAGTTGTGGGCAAGACAATAATAATAAACAAATATGAAAAAAGTCACATTATTTGGGTAAAATATTTCTTCTTTGGTTTTTTACTTTTTACTTTTTTTCCTCTCAAATGAAGCTGTTTGTTTCTGATTTTGCTAAAACAACGGGTATCAACGTAATCCATTGAATCATTAGTTTTGATGTTAAATCCACTATTTCAAATATAGATTTTCACTTTTACTTATAATATGATAATATAGATATGATAATAATTATTTTTTAATAGATATGTAAGTAAAAATGAACAAAGAAAGTAAAGTGTTGGTGACAAGAGATTTCAATCAAATGGAACACTATAGTGAATATAACATGAACATATATTTTTGTCTTCCTTCTGCATTGGCTATCATTCCATATATTTTTTTTCCTATTATTTTGTGTTCATTTTAATTTGAGAAAATTCTATGTCACAAGATACACTCCTTGTTAGCTATATAAAAATAGATAAGAAAATAGTGATTGATCATTAAATAATCTTAAATCAAATTAAAGATTCTATCAACAATACTTTAAATTTTATTCATCTATTAATTTTTATTATTGAAAAGTTTAATATTTTATATCACGAAACAACTTCTATAAGATACTAGATACTTTCATTAGACAACAACTATATGATATGTATGCGACAGGAAAAAGGAGAAGACTACAATTCTACAAAGATAAAGTAGAAACTTACACTCTGTTTGGATCATTGTTACCCATTGTATTGTATTGTATTGTTATTATATCTACAATGTTTGTTTTGATTGTTACTTAAAATGTATTGTATTGTATTGTTAAATTTTGTTGTTACGTAACAATGAAACCCCCATTTTATGGAACAACCAATTTGGTGTGTTTTCATTGTTACTTAATTTCTTTTTCTAATTATATCTTTACATAATATTTCATAATACTATTTTACCCTTTACCTTATATTATTTAATTCTAGTCAAACCTCCTACCCTAGAATAATTAAGGATATTTTAGTAAATTTATAAATTACAATACAATACGATACAGTCAAACCAAACAATAAAAATTTTATTAAACAACAACAAACAATACAGTCTAGCCAAACATTGTATCAACCATACAATACAGTACAATAGAGTACAATACAATACAATACAATACATTATGAAACAATGGGTAACAATGATCCAAACAGAGTGTTAAAGAAATGAAATATTTTTCACCAAAGGTGATCTTGTTCATATAATAAAATTAAATTATGCTACTGAAATATATATGTATATCTAAAACAAAGAATTGATCAAGCTAAATAATTGGCATACACTCAAACCGAAAATTAACCATCATTCGTTATAACAATAAAGTACCTATTGTTTTTTTAGAAATACCTTTCTATGATAGTCTTACTCAAATATTAATTGGTAAAAGATTTATGGTAATCCTTATTATTGTCATGCACATACTAAATTTCAAATATGAATATTTAAGAGAAAAATTATACTTAAATTGTGTCCATCATTTATGTTCATAACCTCAAGAGGAAAGACTATTGGTGACATTTTTTGTGTTGATATTTTTTTATAAAAAATTGTTGGTTAGATTTGTTTACAAAATTTAGTGTAGTAAATAATAAAAATACTAAAGAAATATCATTTTCTCCCCATATTTAAACTTTGAATGTATTTTGAAATGTTTTAATAATATCTAGTAATTTTGATCTCAAAATACAAGTAATTCTATGACAATCAATATTAATCATTTGAAAGCACTTGTCCTATGTTCTTTAAATTATAATTATTTACTAAAAAACTTTAATTTAGTAATATTAATTCTATTTTACAAAATCATATACTATATATACGATACACACGTGCAACGCACATGCCGTGAAACTAGTTTTAAAAGAAAAAGTAATATTGATGGTCAGGGTCGTCTTAACCACTAGGCCGCCACTAAAGTCATCGCTTGGGGCACAATATTTTTTGGGGCTCCATTTTTTTTTTAAAGTACTTATACATATTATTAAAAAATTATATTAATTTTTGAAGAAAAAAAACGTGTAAGAGGTTTTATAGTTTTTCTTATAAGCAAATTGTTATTGCTGATATTCTTAGTTCATAAGTATATGTAAATTGTTTTAATTATTATTAAAATTTATTCAATTTTAGTATGTCAACTAGAAAACATGATTTCGATTTTGCAAAAAGAGAGAAAACTTGAAGAATTAAATAAATCGCCCTAGATAGATTTTTAACAAATAATAAAAATTTTGAATCAAAAAATATTGGAGGCTGTTCTTCAAATGAACAGGTCACCAATAGATTTGAGTTAGATGATAATAATATCCAAGAAGAAAATCTAGGAGAAGTTGGCGAAAATGTGACATTGTTCCCGATATCAAGAACTCCTAAATAATTTAAATAGTTGCATCCCTAAAAATAGAGAAAATACATAAAATCCCCCCCTGAACTTGGCGGCAAAACTTACTTTAACACTTTAACTTTACAGGTAATTACTTACCCCCTAATCTCTTTTCAAGTGAATTAAAATATACCCTAATATTATAATATCAGTCTCACAATGACAAGTGCATTCCACACGTGACATGTCATTGATACTTCATCGTCACATCATTGCCACATCAGCGTCACATTAAACATTATTTAAATTTAAATTTTCAATTCTTTTTTGTTTCTTTTTATTTACTCACAATTTTAGAAAGTAAAAAAATATCTCCAAAAATAAGAATTAATCCGTGATTATGAGAAAAATAATCTCAAAAAAAAGAACAAATTTTCAGTTGAAAGAGATTCAAAATCTCAAAACCATTCTCACAAAACACATTCAATTTTTTAGACACATAATCAAAACAAATAAATAATAACAACTAAAAAATTAATTTGAGATGAAAAATTTATAGAATTTCATTAAAAAGAGCTTCAAGTTCGTCACATTCAAACCTTGCCATAAATACTAATTTTAATTTGAAGCAAGAACAAATTGATGGCTTTTCTATTTTTTCCTTGTTCATCACACTTTTTGGATTTATTGATAGAAATTAAAGGAAATGAGGGTAGGATGGAGGCGTCTTGAAGAAGGAGAAAAAAGATGGAAAGTTCAACAAAGAAGAAGAAGAAGAAAAGTGTGAATCACCAAGGTTCAAAGAGAAAGAAAGAGGGTAGGAGTGGGGGTTCGTGGGGGGGGTCGAAGACGAAGAAAAGAGTGGTGCAAGTGGTGGTCGGGGGCTGGAGGGGTGGATTGGGTGTGAGGAAGATGAAGGGGCGGGAGGTGGGGGTGGGGTTGATGGCAGTGGCGAATTTAGAGCCAAAAAATAGGGCACCGGCACCCATGGTCTCTTCGTAAAATTAGATATTTTATATATATATATATATATTTTCTAAAATTTGTATAATATTATATTTGGCACCCGTACTACAAGAAGTCCACATGGTTAAATGTTGAGCTTTTGACCTTGAGGATTAAGGATCAAATTTCCACTTCAATTCATTTTACTTGGTGCACCCATGTTCAAAAAATCCTAGATTCGCATCTGGTTAGTGGTACTAAGGGCTGGGGAGTGGTAGGGTATGAAGAAGATCAAAAAAAGAAACCTTATTGGATAAAAATAAAATAATTGAGGCCAATTATTCTTTTTCTCTTTAATTTTTGGTATATATGTGCTTTATTTTTATTGACTTGACATGTCAGCGATTTGAGTGTTTTTTAATTCACTTGAAAAGAGATTAGGGGGGTAAATAATTACCCGTAAAGTTAAAGTGCTAAGGTAAGTTTTGCTACCAAGTTCAAGGGGGATTTTATGTATTTTCCCCTAAAAATATATATGAACCAAGTCAATGGAATAATGTAGATCAAAATTGAGAGATCTATTAGTGGAAAAGGGACCATTTAGAATGACTGATATAAATTTTCCACAAGATAAATATGTACGACATTTTTTTACAACACTATATTCAAAAATTAGTAAACTGAGAAAAGCATGAAAGAAAATGATTAATCTACTCTAAAGATTTAGATAAATTTTTTTGTTTTTGTTGTAAATTATTTAGCACAACTTCTATTATTTGTAATAGTAAACTAGCTAGTGAAGGTAGTAATGAGTGGAGAAATCTTAGTGTTATGCTCAAAGTTCATGAAGTAAAGAAGAATATATTGTTAATAATATAAGCTCCTATATTGATTTAGAAATGAGACTGCATTTAAAAAAATAATTGATAATGTTGTGCAGGAATAATTGATAGAGATAAAGTGCAATGGAAAAATGTATTGTCAAGAATTATTGACATGATAAAAACTCTTGAGAAAAAATAATTTAACATTTAGGGGAACAAATGAAAAGATCTATCAAAAAAGTAATGGTAATTTTTAAAGCCTAATTAAAATGATTAATAAATTTGATCCAGCTATGTGAGAACATATTCGAAAAATAAGCATGGCGACATAATATACAAAGTGAATTATTAAATTTATTGGCAAGTGACGTCAAGAATAAAATTATTAAAGAGATTAAAGAAACAAAATATTTCTCAAAATATTAGGACCTTTCTTTAAGGTTTGGCTTTAGGCCCCCGATCTTGTTGAATCGGCCCTGCTGATGGTCCTTGAATATTTTTTATTTTTTATGTGCTGCTATCCATGAAAAACTAAATCATGAGATTTCTTTTTAACTTATATTTGCAAATGGGTTGTTTGGACCTTTGTGTGATTTAGGGGGGAAATAATGGGATTATTTTTCTGATTCGCAGATGTCGTTCTTCTCTCTGTTGGTTTGGGGAAAAAATATGCTAATTTTGAAATTTGGTAATGGAGACAACTTTTGCCCTCTACCTGTTTGTGAAAAATCTCCAAAGAAACAATCTCTTTCATTTCAATTTTTAGCTTCTTAATTTTTGTTATTTATCTGCTAATGAGTTGTAATTTTTTGCTAATTTTTTGCCGTATCATAAGCTACTATTAATTATTTGATGGTATTGCAATTAATTTGATTTCCTGGGCAACGGGTCACAGTTCTATTTTAAAATAGTTGTGCATGTCAAGAATTTTATATGCTCATTCCGATTAACCTTATATTTAAATCCTTAAAGGGACCAGGACTGTCTTAACCCCTAGGCCACTAAAGCCATCGCTTGGGGCCCCATATATTTTGGGGCCCTCATTTTTAAAAAACAATTACTTATATGTCATTTTTTTTAAAAAAATTATATGTATTATGAGTGTTATGATTTCTACTAAGGAAATTACATATGAGATGAATATAAACCTGAATTTCATAAGAAACAAGTTAATGAAAATATGAATTACAAAATCACAAAGTCTCTTGAAGAATCTTTTAGATTTGATTACTTTATATATGTAGAGTAGATCAAACTATTTTTTCACTTCAAAATAGATTTGAACCAATTGAAGCATATGAAAATATTTTTTATTTCTTATTTAGTGGTAAAATATTGAGATCACTAGATAATGAGAATTTAAAAAAATATTGTGTTAACCTTGTACTTTCTTTAACACATAATAGTTATTCTGATATTGATGATTTAGATTTATTTTTGAATTAAAAGTGTTAAGGGAAATAATACAAGTAGAAGATAGTGATCTAATGAAAATACTCAATCAAATAAAAAGACTTGATTCTTTTCCAAATACACATACTGCTTATAGAATAATGTTAACAATTCTTGTAACTGTTGCCTCAGTCGAAGAAAGTTTTTTCGAAACTAAAATAAATTAAATCTTCTTTAAGATCAACAATGTCTCAAGAGATTGAATGAATTAGCTATATTATCATTTGAAAAGAAATTATTAAAACAAATTGATTATAAAATAGTACTTAATGACTTAAAATCTAAAATAGCTAGAAAAGTATATATTAAATAAAAATACATATGATGAAAAATAAAATATTAGGGCCCCTCTCTTAAGTTTCACTTTAGGCCCCTAATGTTGCTGAGTCAGCCTTGAAAGGGACTAGTGCTAATGCCTACAATTTTTAGATTCCTTCACATTTATTGGTACAACCTAGAAGGAAAATCTAGAATTATTTTCCTTCCAGTCCTGTACTTACAACATAGCTAGCTTATTAGCTCGTTGCAACATGCTTCGTTCTAACAATTAATGTTTACTATTCTGCAGCATCTCTTGCTAAAAGTCACTGATCACTACCGAGTTCAGTAGTGCACGATTTTCTGATATTGCTGGAGGATCAACTAATGAGGAAAATAATGGGAAGGGGAATCCACTGGCCCTAAATAACAAGGAGTTACAATGGCATGAACAACTGCAGTGCTGGTGTGTGAATTTTCGAGTGAGACAGTTGCATCTGTCAAGAACTTTCAGTTGATCGCTGCTACTCAACAACCCGCTGCTGGACCTACAACCTCTCGGCCAACAAGCCAATCTGATCACGACAAAATCATCTTGTAATTCGAGATAGTAAGCAAAGATATTTAACATGGACCTCTTGAGCAACTTTGACACAAAATTGGCTTGTGAAGAGCTAAACATTTTTATATTTAGGGTGTATTTAGTACGAAGGAAAACATTTTTCAGAATGTTTTTTTCAATTTTCTCATGTTTGATTGGGTAAAATGTTTTTCAAATCAACTCATTTTTCTCAAATTCAATGAAAATGACTTCCCTTTAAAAAGTAAGGAAAACATTTTTCAAAACTTTCCTCCAACTTCAATACAATTTTTTTGTTGAAAAATAATTTAAAGCTTTTTTAAATATATTTTTCAACTTCAATTTTTTATTTTTTTATCCCATCCTTACCCCGATCCCCCCCTACAAAAAATTTAAAGTTTGTTTTTAAAAATTAGGGAAAATGCATAAGTACCCCCCAGCCTATACCCGAAATCTCTGAGACACACCTAACCTTTACTAAGGTCCTATTACCCCCCTGAACTTATTTTTTAATTAACTTTCTACCCCTTTTCGGCCGACGTGGCACTATTCTTGAAAAAAAATCAACACGCGCTGGGCCCACAAGATAGTGCCACGTAGGCTGAAAAGGGGTAAAACATTATATATAAAATAAGTTCAGGGGGGTAATGGGACCTTATTAAAGGTTAGGTGTGTCTCAGGGATTTCGGGTATAGGTTGGGCGGGTACTTATGCATTTTCCCTAAAAATTATTTCCAATTTCAAAAATTTTATTTTCACCCTACTCCACCCCTACCCTCAACCCCCCCCTACCAGCCCCCCAAAAAAAAATTAAGTTTGTTTTTAAAAATTATTTTCAATTTCAAAATTTTATTTTCACCCTACCCCATCTCTACCCTCAACCCCCCCCCCCCACGCCAGCCCCACCATTCCACCCTCCCAAAAAAAAATTAAGTTTATCTTTAAAAAATAATTTCAATATCAATTCAAAAATTAATTTCTACTCTCTCGTAAAAGTAAAAAATATTTTCTCCAAAATAATTTTCATTCATAAATGACACTAAAAAATCTTTTCCAAAAAATATTTTATAGTCACCAACTAAACATGAGAAAATCAGTCAAAAATCTATAATGTGCTAAAATTATTTACTTAATGCTCCTAACTGAATTTATTCTACTTCTTTTCACCATTGGAAATGGAGATTGCCCCTAAAATTCAAGTTTTTTTATTATAGTTGAAGCCACCTTTTTATGGCTTCTGTTTTTGGATGAATCAAATGGTAGGCGACTTATATGAATTTCTCTGTTCTTTCAATTTTGCCTTCATTTTCTCGCAGGTTGACCTGCTTCATTTTTCGGAGTAGCACGGTAAGGTTACATCTCTTAGCTAGCGTTTGGCCATAGATTTTTAAATATTTTTACCAAATATTATTTGGGTGAAATTTCACCATGTGTTTGGCCATAATATTTAGGAAATATATTTCACTTTTTTAGAAAAAATATGATTTATACCCATAAGTTTTAGAAACTATCAAAACTAATCATAAGTTTGTATTACAAGTCAATTGGATCTCATTGCAACAAATAACAAGTAGTGTTCATGACACTAGAGCAATGTGGTAGTTTGGAGTGAGTGCAACAAGCATCATTACATATATCGTGAAGTAGATAAAACACATGACTTTGTTACCCTGAGCCGATTGTTCATTATTTTCATCAACAACCATATCATCACTTTCATATTTCATCACTACTTTGGTGTTCACGTAAAAAATTATGTAATACAATGCAAGCAACTACTATAGAGGGTGTTTTTGTAAAAGATAAAGTTTGGTGTAAAATTTCAATTTTTAAAAGATCTCGAATAATGAGATTTGACCCACTACTAGAAAAAACTAGTATTTGAGAATTTGGGATATTTGCCAAAAATATTTGCCAAATAATAGCAAATTGTATGGACAAACACTATTTGCCAAACGGGCCCTTAGTTTCTTCTTCATTACATGATCTACCATTCTTTGTTGTTGGTGATAGGTTTCTTCCTTGCGTTTGTTGTTGCTTCTGGTTTTTGCTTTTCTTTTCTTATTTTCCCTTCCACTCTAATTTTTGATTCTCCATTATTTTCGCATCTAATTGTTGGGAAAATGCAGATTAACATAAAATTATATATGGTCAAAATAATATAAATAAAATGGGAAAATAATGACACCAATAATATTACGTGAAAACCCTTCTAAATAAGGGAAAAACCACGGGTCAAGAGGAGCAACTGATATCACTATAACAAGGATTTTTTACACTATGTAGTCACGAATATAATACTCAAAGTGACTACAACACACTTAAAAGGAATAACACTCTTTTGATTTACCACCTTACTAAAATATCGCTCACACTTTATTTTCTTCATAGACTATTTTTTCTTATATAGCCTATGAAATACATTACTTTGCTCTCAAATATTTTTTTCTCTCTAACTTGGTATATTCTATAAATGAGCTAATTAGCTCCTTTTACAGAAGAAATTTACAACTAATGATGTCACCAATGACATCATGAAAGTACTAAAGTTTCAAACTTTGCAACTATATAGATATCTTGGTAAGATTTAGTTGGTATGTAATTGTACCAAAGTGAGACTTTAATAAAATGGGGTTGGAACCCCACAAATCTCCCCCTCTAGTCTCATTCACCGGAAGGAGGTATCTTCATCTTCTTTAGAGAGAGCTAATATCCACAAGTTCTTTGCATAACTCGAACTTGTCTTTCAGTATCGTCTTGGTCAACGTATTTATAGGATTTTCACTTGTGAGGATCTTTTTGACATGAAATGATTCGCTCTCCACTTCATCACGAATCCAATGATATCTGACGTCGATGTGTTTTGTTCTTGCATGGTACATGGAGTTCTTACTCAAGTTTATTGCACTCTGACTGTCACAATAGACAGCATACTCCATCTGTTGCTATCCAAATTCTTGAAGAAATCACTTTAGCCATATCATCTCCTTGCCGGCTTCAGTAGCAGCAATATACTCAGCTTCAATGGTAGATAGTGCAACACACTTCTGCAATTTCGACTGCCATGATATAGCTTCCCCCAAAAAAGTAAACAAACATCCAGTAGTGAATTTTCTATTATCAAGGTCACCTGTCATATCAACATTTGTAAAGCCTTTCAAGATTGAATCTAATGCTCCAAAATATAAGCATTCATCTGAGCTTCCTCTAAGATACCTGAGTATCCACTTCACAGCTTCCCAATGCTCTTTTCCCGGATTATCGAAAAATCTGTTGAAAACACCATGTGCGTGAGCAATATCAGGTCTAGTGCATACCATTGCATACATTAGACTTCCAACGACAGAGGAATATGAAACTTTGGCCATGCTCTATTTTTCCTCCTTAGTTGTAGGACACATCTTATTGCTCAACTTCATATGACCAGCAAGTGGTGTACTAATAGTTTTAACATTCTTCGTATTGAAGCGCTCTAGTACATATTCAGTGTACTTCTTATGTGACAAATAAATCTTCCTTTCATCTTTGAGACGAGTAATTCTCATGCTCAAAATTTTCTTGGCATGACCCAAGTCTTTCATAGAAAAAGACTTACATAACTTTTTCTTCAACTCGTCAATCTTGGAAGTATTCTTGCCCACAATTAACATATTATCCATATACAACAAAAGGATGATAAAATCATCGTTAGAAATTTTTTGTACAAATCCACAGTGATCTGAAGAAGTCTTCTTATAGTCTTGCTCCCCCATAACAGATTCAAATTTATTATACCACTGTCTAGGAGCTTGCTTTAGGCCATAGAAACTCTTTCTGAGTTTCCACACAAAATTTTCATTACCATCTACTTTGAAGCCCTCAGTTTGTTCCATATAAATCTCTTCTTCTAGGTCACCGTGAAGGAAAGCCGTCTCCACATCCATCTTCTTTATCTCTAAATCAAGACTAGCAGCGAAACCTAGAACTGTATGAATCGAGGACATTTCCACAACATGAGAAAATATTTCGTCAAAGTCAATACCCTTTCTTTGACCAAATTCCTTAACAACCAATCTAGCTTTGTATCTAAGTCTCAAGTTGTGTTCTTCAACTTTAACTTTGAACACCTACTTGTTCTTCAAAGCTCTTATGCCCTTGGGCAATTTTACCAACACATAAGTATGGTTCTCATGCAGAGACTTCATCTCATCTTGCATGGCTTCAATCTATTGATCCTTGTGCTCATCTTTCATGGCCTCCTCATAACTTTCAGGTTCTCCCTCGTCAGTGAGTAATACATACTCATTGGGTGAATAACAAGAGGAAGAAACTCATTGTCTTGTGGACCTCCTAAGCGAAATATTTAATTCGTCCACAATTTTATGAGCAAGAGGATCATCAAAACGTCAACGTGTTGATTCGATACATGATTCTGGGCGTCACCATGATTATCAAACCCAACAATATCATGCACACTTGTGTGACAAACTTTATCTAGATGAACTATGCTATCAAAAATTGAAGATTCTAGCTTCTCCGCTTTGTCAATATCTTCAATTGTTTGATTCTCCATGAAAATAATATCACGACTTCTCACAAGTTTCTTTTCAATTGGATCATATAGCCTGTAACCAAATGCATCAAGCCCATATCCAATGAAGATGCACTGCCTTGTCTTGGCATCAAACTTTGACCTCTCATCTTTCAGAATATGTACAAAGCTTTGCAATCAAATATTTGTGGGGTTTCAGCTCCATTTTATTAAAGTCTCACTTTGATAATACTACATACCAACTAAATCTTACCACGATATGTACATAGTTGCAAAGTTTGAAACTTTAGTATTTTCATGATGTCATCATGACATCATTAGTTGTAAATTTCTTCTATAAGAGGAGTTCATTAGCTCATTTATAGAATACACCAAGTTAGAGAGAAAAAATATTTTAGAGCAATGTAAGGTATTCCATAGGCTCTATAAGAAAAAATAGTCTGTGAAGAAAATAGAGTGTGAGCGATATTTTAGTAAGGTGTTATATCAAAAAAGTGTTATTTCTTTTTAGTGTGTTGTAGTCACTTTGAGTATTACATTCGTGACTACACAGTGTAAAAATTTCTTGTTATAGTGACATCAATTACTCCTCTTGACCCGTGATTTTTCACTTATTTAGAAGGGTTTCCATGTAAAATTCTTGGTGTCATTATTTTTCCATTTTATTTATATTATTTTGACCATATATATCTTTGTGTTAATCCACGTTTTCCCGACAATATTCTCAAATGGTCATAAAAAACATCCTTTTCATACCAAACACTATTTGGTACATCACTTTGCAAAGCAACAGCAGGGGATAGATTAATAACATGTGCAACAATCAATAAAGCCTCACTCCAAAATGAGTTCGACAACTTTGCTTCAGAAAGCAAACATCTAACTCTTTCTATCAAGGTCTTGCTCATCCTCTCAGCCAAACCGTTAAGCTGAGGAGTCTTGGGAGAAGTCTTATGGTGTCTAATTCCTTAATGCTTGCAGTATTCGTCGAATGACCCACAATATTCACCACCATTATTAGTACGAATACATTTCAGTTTCTTTCCAGTTTCTCTTTCAACTGAAGCCTGAAACTGCTTGAAGGCACCTAACACTTGGTCTTTAGTCTTCAAGACATAGACCCAAAGTTTTCTCGAGCCGTCATCAATAAAAGTGGCAAAGTAAAGTGCACCACCCAATGTCCTTGTCTTCATTGGACAGCATAAATCAGAGTGCACCAATGTAATGACCCTAAAGGTCATTTTTGGAAATTTTCATAAAATGACCATTTTACCCCTCCCGATAGTTGCCCCGAGTCCTAATTGTTGTATTTTCGAAGTTGGTTTGAAGGAAAATGGATGAATAGTTGAGATTTTGGAAAGTTGAGTTTTTAAGAGTTAAAGTTTGGTTAAAAGTGCTATTTCGAGTCATTTGGAGTTTCGAGACTCGAATCGGATTTTCGTCGATTCCAACAGTTTTAGAATGTCGAAACGGGTCTATGAGAATTTACGGAGTCGAATTTGGAGTTAAAAAGAAGATTTGAGGTCCTAAGTTGCAGAAATTGTGAAATTTTGATCAAGAGTTGACTTTGGTCAACAAACGAGG
>JAJOOS010022500.1:0-15280 GCA_029582725.1 Solanum chiquidenum | reverse complement strand
TGGGTCACAAGCTTGATACGTTATCACTTGTGTGAACCTCCCATGTATTCCGTGTGAATTGGTTGAGGTTGTTTCTCTCTATATTTTGTACTCTCATATTTATAGTGGATTGCTCATCTCCTTTGTGGACGTAGGTCGATTGACCGAACCACGTTAAATCTGTCTCTTTTGGTGTGTTTCTCGTTTGTCTTCTTACTCATGGTCTTTCGAGGTTTGCTTTGCTAGTTTCCGCATTACACCTGCTTATTTCGGTCCTAACAGTAACAACCTTATTATAATTAGTTTTATATTCTTTTCTTTTTGTTGATGTGATTAATCATGTCCTAACACAAGGAATTTAGCTAGTGAATTTCAAAAATTACATAAATGAGAACTAGTGAGTTCTTTCGATATTATTAATCACATAATAAGGTTTTATCGTATCTTGTATATAATATCTTGCCACACTTTATGTGGATACAAGAATGGGCATAGTCAGGTAGGATCGAGGGGTTCATTCGAATCTCCTTCGGCTGAAAATTATGCTATTTATATATGGTTAAAAATATTTTTTTATGTATATATAGTAGATGTTGAACTTCCTTTGACTTTTTCATGTTTTTGACTTCTTCATAATTTAAACCCCCTGAAAATTCTGGTTCTACTATTCATACAAGTAGCTATCTAAAGTGCGTGAATCTTTAATGACGACAAGTCATAATTTAATCGTGTTTTCTTAACAACCTGTCATCCCTCAAATTGGTAAAGTTGCTTCCGTGTGATCAGGAGGTCACGAGTTCAAGCCTTGGAAACAACTTCTGGCAGAAATGCACTACAAAAGGAATCCTAATTACCAACAAAAAAATTTGTTGGTAAATTGATCAAATTGGTTGGCAAATTGAGTTACCAACCAAATGCCAACTTATATTTATCCGCAGCTAAAAGGCTCGGTAAATATTACCAACCAATTTTAATTTGTTGGTAAACTTACCAATAAAAAATTAGTTGGTAAACATCCAAATATGTTGTTATAAAATTTTGAAATTTCCGTTGGTAAATTTACCAACTAATTTTTGGTTAGTATATCGTTAGATCGATTTCGTTGGTAATAACGTTGGTAATTATAGTAACAAATGTCTACTATATTTTAAATACTTTTTTTTTTTGGGTTTCCCATCCGGTGTCTGGTACCCACATTGGAGCCCGACTAAATCCGAATTCACGCCGGGAAGTCCCACATTGGGGATACTTTTTTTTTTTGGGTTTTCCATCCGGTGTCCGGTACCCACATTGGAGCCCGCTCCCTAACAAAGGCGACTCCGTATCCAAGGGGAATCGAACCCGAGACCTCTTGGTTATGATGAAGGAGTACTTACCACTCCACAACAACCCTTGTTGGTAATAAATTTTAAATACGTTAGTATGATTATTTATTTTTCTAATAAATTTACTAATTGATTTTTAGTTTGTTGGTAATATATCATTCAAGTTCAATGTTAGGTTAGTAATTGATTGACAATATGTTCAAAATATTATTAACTGAATGATTATTCAATAGTAAAATATTTATTAATTTATTGCATTTAAAAATCTAAGAGCACAAATATAAATTCAAAAATATTAATAACAATTTTATAAATCATATTTGAATGAAACAATGCAAAATCTATGATAACAAGTTAAATTAATCTCAATATGACACATATCATTATATCAAAATATTTAACTTGAGCATGTTTACCAAAAATATTGACCAAATCTAAATTTTGGCCAAAACTTAAAAGTTAAAACGCCTAACAACACAAATTGAAAATGAAAGCCTCAAAACCTGAACCAACCATCCTATTAGATATAAAAATGACCTTCAGAAGCTAACTACAATCTTTATTCATTGGCAAAATTTCCAACTAATTGGATATTGGTTGGCAAGTTTACCAACAAATTACATTTCGTTACTAATTTACCAACACATTTATATTTGGTTGGTAAATTTAGCAACACAATCTTGCCGTTGGTAAATGTTTGGTTAGTAATTCATTGGTAATATGCTAATAAATTATATAAACAATTTTTTGTCATATTTACCAACCGATATATACTTCATTGGTAATATTACCAACAAAGGTGTGCGTTAGTAATATTTCAGTTGGTAATCCATTGATAGAATGTTGCTAAATTAGGCGCCATTTTTTCCCGCCGTAATTATCAACTAAAATACTTGGTTAGTAAGACTTTGGCTGGAAATCTGTTAGAATTTCGTTGTTAAGTTTTAAAATATAATTCAGTTAGAAATATGTTAGTAATTTGTTAGTAGAATACTAACCAACTTAAGTTGTTAGTAAAATCTGTTGGCAATTTGTTTTTTTTTTTGTAGTGATGTAAGGTAAAACTGCCTATAGGCACTTGTGGTCAGACCCTTTCCCAGACCATGCGCATAGCAGGAGCTTTAGTGCACCTGTAGACTTCCCATTTTTTTTCTATGTCTCATCCCTCGAACCATTTCGATCGCCTAACAAGTGCTTCATTATCTCTTAATTAGACAAAGCTTGCATCAATTAATTCCTTATCTTAATTTCACTTGAAAGTAGTTGGTAGGCCTATGCAAGTTCAGCTATCATAGCATCAACTTTGATTATTTGTACTATGAAAATAAACTAGTACAATTGATACTTTCTAGCTATATATATTCACATGGGACTATACCCTTTATGCAAGTCATCAATTGCAAGTTGTAACTTTATATGTATCTATTCAAGTTCATTATTATGCCCAAGGGTCATAAAACGATATTCCACCTCCATGACTTAACATTATATTATTGGGGAATAAGAAGGGCTAATGAAAGGAACTTTTAATTATTATTGGGGAAAGAAGGAGGACCATGGAAAGGAACTTTTAATTAGCTCTCATAATATCCAAATTATGTCACATCCTCCACACGTACAAGAAGGAGATGTTTGGAAGAAAAAATTAATTGGACATTCCAGCTAGATGAGTTGTGCTAATTAATTCGATTTAAGTGCGAGAAACAAGAGATGTTTTTGTATAGCTTGCATTGTGCATGTTGCAGGACAAGGGAGAACACATAAAATGAGTAAGGGGGATATTCACAAATGTTTTTTAGGTTTTTTTGATGGAACTCAATTTGGAGATGTGTTCGGTGAAGATCGACCTTGATCACTTGTTATCAAAATCATAGAATAATCATCATAAGAAAAAGGCAAGAATTTATTGCCCGACGATAGAAAAATGACTCATGTCTCAATGACGTGGTAAAAAGAACAAAAGGATATATAGTTACGTCGAATATATATATAGATACTATGTAAATACTATTTAAGTATTTTATACCATATTTAAAGTGAGATACATTGAGATATATACACCACTCTCTAAAAAAAATAGCCTAGAATAGATCAATTTGGTATAATCTATCCCCCAATTCACCTTCATGAATCCTAATCAACTCTCTCTCTCTTCTCAATCTCCCATCCCACATACATCTCTTTATTCTCTCTTCTGATTATAGAGGCCTGTAACTGATTCAACTATTATTTAAGTTGTGTGTCTGATTTCTTATAGCTTTCAATTTACATTTTCTTCTAATTTTCGATAGTTAATTATACCAAATTATTGAAACTTGATTGATTTTGGGTTATCTTAATATACTTTATGGCTAATGATTCTTCAAACAAGAAAAAATATTAATGGAGATATAACATACCATTGTGAATCTACCAAAATAGACCTTTATCTATTTTGAATTTCACTAAAGAACAATCTATTGTAGGATCCTAGTCTGTGATTGTTCTTTTTACTCCATCGAATGATATTGTAGCATAGAATAGATCTAAGCATCAAACTTGTAACACTCCAGATTTTTTTTGAGCTAAGACTTGAACCATGTAGAATTTTACCAAGGAATTTAAAATTTCTAAAGTGTTAAGGTCACTAGATGTAGCACCTTGAGTTCCAAGAACAACTAAAGAGAGTTCATTCAAGTCATTCCTAAGTTCCTCTAAGATTTGTGTCAACTTCAAATGACCATAACTCTCAGTACAGAATGAGTTCGGTGGCCCGTAAGATATCAAATGAAAGGTCTTTGAATTATCTTTCCAACGCCACCAAGTTTGCTAAATTTCGAGCTCGTATGAGGGAGATATACCCGTTTGAAACCGGGTTGTCCAAATAAGGAAAGTTACCCAAAAATAGTAAGGGGTATTTTGGTCTTTTCCTTACCCAATCAGATTTAATTCATTTTTAGTAAGGTTTAAGGGGTCTAATCTGATTAGACTCAGTTTTATAATCCTAATATACGCCTAGGATTTTAGTTGAGAGTTCAAGAAGAGAAAGGAGAAAAGGATCAAGGCGTTCGTCGAGGTTCTTGAGTTTTATTGCAGATTTTCGCCATGGGTTTGATCCCTAAGAGGTATGTAAGCTTCCATAGTGTTGAGTTTTTTCACCCACACGCCAATCATGTTAATTTCAACGAAATTCATTCTAGAAAGTTGAAAGTTCAGTGTTCTTGAATTGTGTTCTTGAAATTGGCTTTCGTTGTTGAGTTTAGATGAGGTTGATGAGTTCTTCAGGAAATTGTGTCGATTTTATAGTTGTGCTTGATTAGATTCTTGTGTACATGTAGTGGGTATCTGAATCTAAAGATAAATTGAGAAAAAGAATCAAATTTAGGCTAATTGGGGTTAGAAAACGAGGAAGAGCCTGCTCCTTAGAAGTGAAATTTTTTCTCTCCGCTTCGTGAAGAGAACGCGAATTCCACTGTTTCAAAAATTATTTTGACCAAACATTATAATTCATCTCTGCATTGCGGACTTGCTCCCCAGGCAGTGTTTTTCAACCATTTCTCATGATTAACTATCTAAAACTCATTTAATCATTATGATATCTATGCTATCACAAATCATAACCTTGAATTCGTAATTCAAATTCAAGGTAGAGTTAAGAGCCAAGTCTTGAGAGTTCTTTTGAGAAAGTCCATTTTACTCTTTTGAGGAGTCTTCTACAAATTCTAATAACTTGTTTCAAGACTCAAGTAAGTGAGCATGAGAGTGAGGAGAATGTATTCATGAGTCTACACTATCAACGAGATCCTTCATATCATGAACCATAACTCTTGAATTCATAATTCAAATTCAAGAGAGACTTGAGAGTAGAGTTCAAGAAAGTCTTTGAGTTCAACTGTGAATCTTTTGAGATTAACTATTGATTTGAGCTAAGTTTTGAGGAAGTAAGTATGAGAATGAGAAGAGTCATATACACGAGTTCCATATTGTTATGTAGACCTTCGAGTCGAGTCGTTCATGCCCATAATTCTGCATGAACTTTCTAATTTGAGCATCTTTGAGAGGAGTAGTATCTTTAAGTTCTAAGTCTTGAGCATCGAGTTCCTAACCCTTTTGAGATTATATTCCTAATCATAGGACTATTACATGTTACCCATGTAGTCTTTCAGTCGAGTAGTTCATGCCCATAGTTCCGCATGAACCCTATGAGTTGAACATTCTTGAGTTGAGTAGTATCTTGAAGTTCATGAGTTGAGTTGTTCATACCCATGATTTCGCATGAACCCTCTGAGTTGAGCATTCTTGAAATAGGTAGTATCATTGAAGTTCTTGAGTTCTGAGTTGTCGAGTTCCGAGTATTGAGTTCTATGTATGGTTATTGAAAACCTTGAATTGAGTTGTTCATGTCCATAATTCGGCATGAACCTTATTTTGAGAAGTCTTTTACAATTTTTTCTAAACTTGTTTTAAACTTGAGAACTTGAGTTGAGAAAAAATGGAGTCGAGTCGAGTCGAGTCATTTTCTTTAAAATGATATATGGAAACTAAGTATTCCCAAGAGTAAATGTTTTCACATTTAAAAGAGGAGGAAATTGACATTTCCAAAAGAGTTTTGAGCAATTTGAGTAACATCTCTTTTTAGAGAAAGATTTTGAGTAATAATCTCAAACCACAGAAGGAGTTATATTTTTAAACATATGAGCTAAGTATATTTTTGGGAGTAGTATTGAGCACCGATATAAGGATGAGTTTAGATAACTCAAGTCTCCATAAACCATGTAGACAACGTAGGTAGAAAGGGTCATACTTTTTAGATGATTCTTTAATGCTTTTAGCATAAACTAGTGGATCCACTTAGTTGAGAGGTTCTATACCCCGGCAAAGCATATGACAATTCTGGCAGCGTGGGCGAGACGCTGCATTATCACATAACTCATAGTGATGATTGTCAATTAGAGAATCTCTCACATAGTTATATTATATTTTTATATACAAATTGAGTTATTGTATTCTTCAATACATCGAGTTGCTTTATACTGTTTAAAAGTTTTCCATATATTACATCTTTTATTGTTGCTATATCCTTGAGTATCTTGAGTTGAGTACCTTTGAGTTGAGTATCATATCCTTGAGTTGAGTATCTAATCTTTGAGTTGAGTATCTTATTCTTGAGTTGAGTTTAGTTGAGTGAGTTGAGAAGAGGTAAGTATGTTCCCTTTTTATCAAGTTCAAGCTTATGTTATGCTTTAGAATTCCCCTTACATACTTGTACATTTCATGTTCTGAGCCATTTGACTTGCATCATTTCATGATGCAGATACATGTATTATGGATCATCAACAGGCACTTCGTTAATACCACTTAGAGTTCCAGTTAGCTATGGTACCTCCTTGCTTTCAGAGGATTTCATTTACTTTCAGTTTTGTCAGGATGTCGTGGGTCTTGTCCCGACTTCCATCTTTGTCATTTAGAGGCTTCATAGATAGACAATACAGTTTGAGAAGTTTGTTTCATTTATTTTATTAAATATTTTAAAGACTTAAGTTGCCTATTTTATGGCGAGTTGAATATATTATTTTTATTTAGAGTTATTCATTTGAGTTAAAGATTTGTAATTAAGTTCAATGGATTTTATTCAATTTTTAAGCTTTTGTATGCTTGAGTTAGTCTTCCGCTTGTAGTCAGCCAGGATGAGGGTTCGCTTGGGGACCAACAATGGTTCTCGAGTGCCGGCCATGTCCAGGGTGTAGACTCGGGTTGTGATAAATTTGGTATCAGAGCACAGAGTTCAAGTGTCCTAGAGTGTCTATGAAGCCGTGTCAGTAGGGTCTTGTTTATAGTTGTGAGGGCTCCACTTCTATAAACGAGGGACTACACACATTTAAGAAAAGTTTTCCATCTTTCATACTCTTAATCGTGCAATAGAGCTATGTCATAAAGATTTATTCTAACTCGTGCGTTCTTATATCCATTCGACTAACCCCCATACTAGAGGTGGTTGAAAAACAAATTCAGTCCTTTATCGATGAGTTGCACTTAGAAAAAAAAATCTTGAGAAAGTCATGAGTTTGCAGAGGGGCTTAAGAGAAGCATGTGAGTGAGTTAAGTATTGATATCGAGGAAATGCACTCATATTTGTATGAATCGTGCGTTTGATATAAAATCGAGTTGTACTCTCTTCTCTAAGTCCTGTTTCAGCTAAGATCCTTGAGAAAATATGTTTAGAGCTTGGATAGTATTCACTACAAGAAAACTGCCTATTAAAGACCAACAATTAGCGACGGGCTTAACAACTCGTCTCTAAAAGTGTACTTATCTATCTGAACATGTTTTAAAGATTTTCTTCGTCTTTTTTGTTTTTTCGGCATAAAACACGAAACTGTTGTTGTTCTTCTTACTGAACTTTGATAATTGAGAATGACAGTCTTCAGTATTGATTTTTTCTAAATAATGATAGTTTTTTTGTGAGGGCTAAAAGATGGAGTTTGGTGTGAGGATGGCGGCTAGGGTTAGATTCAAAAAAATGTCTTGGAGGCAGAGGATATCGGAATGAAAATATCTCCTGTCAATTTCTTAAATCGTGTAAGCAAAGAAATTTTGAAAAAAATATGTCTCTTCTGATATGTTCTTTCGAATGCAAGGATGAAGACTTGTGTTTTTGTGCTAATGAATTAGAATCCTCAAGTTACAAAGTAGGAGATTGTCAGTTTTTTTAATCCAGAGTCAAAAAGAGGAAAGGAAGATCTTTTCAGTTAATCTCTTTTCTTATTTCTCTAGTCAGTAGCCTTTGGCATAGTTGAATCTTTAGCAAAAAAAAACATGAGTTTGGTGAAATTTGGTCTAGTGAGGTGTGGATTTGATGGTAAAGCTGGTTAGTTTTAATTTGGGTGAAGAAGCTTAGTGCTTGAAAGTAAGTATGGTCCTCGCTTTGTTTATTTATTTCTAAGTATGTAAGTACTGGAATTAATTTAGTTACTTTATTTTGATGTTTGATTAAATATAGTGTTCTGTTGTGGTAATCATCTATTTTATTGCAGATGAGTTCAGGATACAGTTTGTAACTGAGGGTATCATCTAAAGATTACAATAAAGTATTTAACTTATTGAAATCGAGTATCATTAATTATACACCTAACTTTTTAGTTTTATTTGCACTTGTTATAGCATTTTAATAACTGAACTCTACAATAAATAGATGATTAATCTTGTCATCCTGGTGTTCTTCTGAAGAGACTTATCATTGAAAATGGACCTCTGCAAATGTTCTTACGTTTGAGAAACATATTATTTCTTACCATTGCTATAGCTTTGTTATTGCTACATGTTTGTTTTAGTTAAATTAGTTCTCAGTCTTCATCCTTGAAAAACTTATAATCCTAGTACAATTTTTCAAACAGTTAGCCTAACCCCCCGTGTCCAACTTTATAGGTATTCATTCTATGATGTTGAAATGAATGGTGAACGATGAATCAATAAATTTTCATGATGTCTTTCTTTATATTCAAGTTGTGGAGGCACATCAATATGTACGGTATGTAAAGAGAAACTTCTAATTGTAATCCTTAGAATATATTGGATGCAATCTTACTGAAATGATACTTCACATGCTAAAAGAAATCTCAGATAAAAATCAAATTTTAACTTGGTTAGGTAAAGAAGCTGCTTCCTTTAATAACTCCCTTAATATGTTCTCTGTTTGCTTAGTTTTATTTTCTTACATTAATCTATTCAAATAAATGCCTCTTAAGGAACATCTTTTATTAGATTTATTAGGTTATGAATGATGTTAGCTATAACATGAGGAAAAAAAATAATGGTGTTAGATATTATCGAAATAATATTTTATTTGATCATAACCAAGTAAGGAGAATGGTTGGTGGTTTCAGTTTCATCCTTCCAAATTGTGTAATACAATTTCTTGTAGGCTCTTATATATGGAAACTTCTCGATATCTGGCTCGGAACATTGTTCATTATAAGGATAATAACAACTTTACTCCTTCCGGTGCTTCAGATTCTTAAAGCAGCAAATGGAAATAAATCATTTATCATTAAATTTTTAGGTGAGTTTAGTCACCATCACAAGCCATAAAAATCTGCTTAAGTAACTTGTGTGTTCGGTATGTTCTATCTGATATGTGTTGGTATGAATTGATTATCAAGATCTATACTTAATTTGGATACTTGCACTGAAATGGAATAGCAGTTTATCTATTGTCGGAAATTTATGAATATACAAAGAAATCAAGTGACTCATGACAACTTTAAGTACTCACATTACATTGAATACAGAGTAGGTAAAATGCTTTGAACATAAGATGAATTATTCATATGCTAACCATCTCTACGTGCTCTATTTCCCTCCTGTAAGGACCTCAATTGAAATTTAATTTATAGAGGTTAGCAAGAACATTAATTTTACAGTTACTTACTAGGAGGTTTCTTCAGCTGCCGGTTAAGTGTAGAGATATGCTTGCATGCTTCTTTGCTAGGTGCCTGCTACACGAGAGAGCATGTGGAGTTCACTGTCTCAATATTGTTTTTGTATTATTAATCATGCTACTGTATTTCATTATCTCTCTCTTATGTAGATAAAAGAAAAAATATAGTCTTCATATTGTTTAATGTCAATAAGCCTACTGCTCATTGTCTTCTCTGCAAAAATATGCAGGAAAAGGTGGTCCGAAATACATTGTTAACAATATACATGTGTGCAATTTCTTGTTTGCTTCATATGCTTCGATTTCCTATAAATCTGCTATTTAAACGCTTCATATTGCTTGTTTGACACTTGTATTCAGGTTTCAATTTTATCTGACATACAGTCTTGCTCTCTATTATATCATGGATACCCCTTTAGAGATTCACCTTTGTTGAAGAGTTTTGTTTAAGGAGATGATGCTTATAGAAACTCGAGGTTCAAGGTCATACGATACATATCTCAGGTTTGGTCTAACTTATTATTTTGTAAGTTGCTTAGTAAATTTAGCAGAAGGTTATGGTACATCAACATTCATGTAGCATGTGCTGGTCCATATGATTTCACTTCTCTTTATGTTCCTTTTCATCTATTGAAGCATATATTAGGTAGTGTGCTCATGTTTTAGCAAAAGCTGAATGTGTTTTGTGGTTTCTTAGGAGATAATTTTCATAAAGATTTTAAAAATAAAATCAATATTATGTTACCCATGACTTAGTCCTAGTTCTTGAAAATGGTTGGGAACTTTGAAAGAAACAGAACCTATTAAAAATAGGTTCTTATATAGCATATGAACTCTTTAACCCAACAAACTTAATACCCTCTATATTCCACTTAAACTACACTTTCAGTTTTTTCAAGGTTTAAGCGAGTCTACAACTAGATTCTCAATTGATTAATTTTTTTTTCTACAAATGTAGCAATATCTAGAAATAACAGTAATGAATATTAACAATGGTAAATGTTTTAATTTTAAGGGTCTATCGTTTGAATGATGTTGAAGCGATCGGGATAATTTGGTCCAAGTAGATGGCAGAGTAACTAGGAACCTAAAATCTAGAGTGCAAACTGTTATTTCTTATCTACACTTAGATATATTATGTGATTTGGTTGTGCACATAACTTTCTTTTTCTAAACAAATTTTATTTTGTATGTGTTATAGGATTTGGAGACTTTTGTTTACAAGTCAAGATGCAAGTTTGAATACTTTGAACAATTTGACAAGTTGGTTATTGTTTTGCATGATTTTTTTGGCAAAACATTTTATTCTATACTTAGAGATATTAGCTCTTTTGGCCCCTGATGAGTTGTGTAAATAGTATTGTTACCATATGTTTTTGTAAGTTTTACTGCCTGTGGGATGTTAATCCATATTATTAGTTAATATATTGATAATTTTACTTATATGCATTTGATAATCTATATATAATATTGTGTATAGCATCTTGGAGAAACATGACAGGAAAAGGGCACGTATTATTTAGTTTCCACTTTTTTTTCCAGATCCTAAATGAACTTTAGTACCACATTGATAATAATCAATTTTAATTTGACACTACAGCTTTAGGGACCATTATTGCACCCGTCCTTACAACTATTTTAGGACCAAATTTTAGTCGTAAAAGACCTTTAAGGGCCAGTTAAACTCGTTGTAAAAATTTAAGTTGATTGTTGATCTTTATGTTTAAGGACTAGAAGCGTGGTCCCTAAAAGGCTTTTAAGGACTAGAAATTTACCAGTCGCAAAAAGATTTTTAGGACGGCTACCTAAAGCTCGTTCCTATTGACCTTTAGCGACGGAGGTTATAGGGACGGGGGGCGACCAGATTTTTCCCTTTGCTATTGACTTTCAGGGACCAGAATTAGACTTTTAGGGACCGTTTTTCTCATCCCTAATAGCCCTTTTTCTTGTAGTGATTTTCACTCGAAAAGGTAGCATGAGTTACGAGATCATGAGTAGTAGCAGTGAAAGAGCCCAGAGTTAGAGGAAAGTATGTTGAGGTTTAGTAATCTAAGTAAGGAAGATGGTGTTTTGACAAGCTATGTTACTATAGTCATGCACCTAGTAAGTTAGTAATGAGGAGTTTTCCCTTATGGGTAGACTAAGAAGTGATGAGTTGTGAATCATCATAGGAGGTATAGTGTGTGGTAACTAGAAAGGAGTTTGTGATGAAGTGTCATTGTGTAGGTACTGACCAAGTGTAAGTGTTGAATAGAAGATCAAGAATATACATGAGGTGATAGATTTAAGCTAGGCTTATGATTTTGAGGGAGAACCCATAATATTCAAAGTGTTATATAGCTAATTAGGCATTGATGCATAGTGAATGAGTGAATAGTACTCAAGTTGTGAAGGGAAATGTGATAGTAAGTTGTAAGTATGAATACTAAGAGGTAAGGATTGACTATTTGTCATAAGGTCCTAGTGGACGAGTGTTATAGAATTTGTATCAAGTAGTTGTAAGTTAGTATAGTAAGCGAGCAATCATATTGATAATCGGGTTTAGTCAAAAATACTAAGTTTGAATTCGAGATTAACTATCTAAAACTCATTTAATTATTATGATATCATTCCTATCACAAATCATAACCTTGAATTCATAATTCAAATTCAAGGTAGAGTTAAGAGCCAAGTCTTGAGAGTTCTTTCGAGTCTTTTGAGAAAGTCCCTTTGAGTCTCTTGAGGAGTCTTCTACAAATTCTAATAACTTGTTTCAAGACTCAAGTAAGTGAGCATGAGAGTGAGGACAATGTATTCATGAGTCTAAACTAACAACGAGATTCTTCATATGATGAACCATAACTCTTCAATTCATAATTCAAATTCAAGAGAGAGTTAAGAGTAGAGTTCAAGAAAGTCTTTCAGTTCAATTGTGAATCTTTTGAGATCAACTATTGATTTGAGCTAAGTTTTGAGAAAGTAAGTACGAGGATGAGAAGAGTCGTATACACGAGTTCCATATTGTTATGCAGACCTTCGAGTCGAGTCGTTCACGCCCATAATTCCGCATGAACTTTCTAATTTGAGCATCTTTGAGAGGAGTAGTATCTTTAAGTTTTAAGTCTTGAGTATTGAGTTCCTAACCCTTTTGAGATTATATTTCTAACCATGAGACTATTACATGTTACTCATGCAGTCCTTCAGTTGAGTAGTTCATGCCCATAGTTCCGCATGAACCCTATGAGTTGAACATTCTTGAGATGAGTAGTATCCTGAAGTCCACGAGTTGAGTTGTTCATGCCCATAATTTTGCATGAACCCTCTGAGTTGAGCATTCTTGAAATAAGTAGTATCATTGAAGTTCTTGAGTTCTGAGTTGTCAAGTTCCGAGTATTGAGTTCTATGTATTGTTATTTAAAACCTTGAATTGAGTCGTTCACGTCCATAATTCGGTATGAACCTTATTTTGAGAAGTCTTTTACAAATTTTTCTAAACTTGTTTTAAGACTTGAGCACTTGAGTTGAGAAAAGTGGAGTCCAGACATTTTCTTTAAACTGATATATGGGAACCAAGTATTCCCAAGAGTAAATGTTTTCACATTTAAAAGAGGAGGAAATTGAGATTTCCAAAAGAGTTTTGAGCAATTTGAGTAACATCTCTTTTTAGAAAAAGATTTTAAGTAATAATCTCAAACCACAGAAGGAGTTATGTTTTTAAACATATGAGCTGAGTATATTTGTGGGAGTAGTATTGAGTACTAATATGGGGACGAGCTCAGATAACTCAAGTCTCCATAAATCATGTAGCCAACGTGGGTAGAAAGAGTCATACTTTTTAGATGATTCCTTAATGCTTTTAGCATAGACTAGTGGATCCACTTAGTTGAGAGATTCTATACTCCGGCAAAGTATATGATAGTTCTGGCAGCGTGGGCGAGACGTTGTATCATCACATAGCTCATAGTGATGGTTGTCGGTTAGAGAATCTCCCACATAATTATATTAGATTTTATATAAAAATTGAGTTGTTATTGTATTCTTCAATACATCGAGTTGCTTTATACTGTTTAAATTTTTTCCATATATTGCATCTTTTATTGTTGCTATATCCTTGAGTATCTTGAGTTGAGTATCATATCTTTGAGTTGAGTATCAAATCTTTGAGTTGAGTATCTAATCTTTGAGTTGAGTATCTTATTCTTTAGTTGAGTTTAGTTGAGTGAGTTGAGAAGAGGTAAGTATATTCCCTTTTGATCAAGTTCAAGCTTATGCTATGCTTTAGAATTTCCCTTACATGCTCCTACATTTCATGTACTGAGCCATTTGACATGTGTCGCTTAATGATGCAGATACATGTATTCAGGATCATCAACATGCACTTCGTTGATATCACTTGCAGTTCGTGTTAGCTATGGCGAGTCTCCTTGCTTCCGGAGGATTTCATTTACTTTCAGTTTTGTCAGGATGTCGTGGGTCTTGTCCCGACTTCCATCTTTATCATTTAGAGGCTTCATAGATAGACAATACAGTTTGAGAAGTCTGTTTCATTTTTTTGTTAAATGTTTTAAAGACTTAAGTTGCCTATTTTATGGCGTGTTGAATATATTATTTTTATTCAGAGCTATTCATTTGAGTTAAAGATTTGTAATTGCGTTCAATGAATTTTATTCAGTTTTTAAGCTTTTGTATGCTATAGTTAGTCTTCCGCTTGTAGTTTGCCAGGATGAGGATTCGCTTGGGGTCTAACAATGGTTCTCGAGTGCCTACCATGTCCAAGGTGTAGTCCCGGATTGTGACTAAACCGACCCAGTACTAAAAATGTAATACCTATGCAAAGGTCTACACCCAAAATCAAATACACAAGCAGAGCAAGATGTTAATTGAAACATTCATATGTAAATTAGTGCAATATCTATGTATAATTCACAGTATGCATTCATCATTCAATTGTATTTCTCTTTTCTTCTTCTTAGTAGTAGATGAATTAACTGTGATTATGCAAATTCTCTATTTGTATGTGTAACAATGTTATGTATCTTTCGGCCTTAAAGATTTTAAATTTTCCATTTCTGGTATCTAGTTTTATTTAACAGAAAAATTATTATCAGATATAAATATATTCATTAGTAGCAATGTTAATTAAGTCTTGTATCTAATTTTGTTTGACAAAAAGATTTATTATCAAATACATATATTCAATAAGTAGCAATTGTTAAATTTATAAATCAAACCAAACTAATATACCTCGGATTTTCAGATTTTTGGATTTTTTCTGTAAAGTTTGCATACAAACATATAATTAATTTGTGCTCCAAATATTTCTTTAGTCCAATCAAAATACAATTATCTAAGGTGTTTCTTAAGAAAATAACACAAAATATGAGATGAATACTGATGACACTAAAATATTCAATAAAAAATAATAATGAAATCATCGTATAAAATAAATATTGCAAAGTCATAATGAAAATTATCATAATTTAAAAGTACTAAATCATGCTAAAATAAGTTTAATAAGTATTAGTTACATTACTAAATATTTAAGGAAAATTAAAATTAGATTATGTATTTTAATTGTCTA
>JAJOOS010022499.1:0-13021 GCA_029582725.1 Solanum chiquidenum | reverse complement strand
TTAAGGAACTTTATTGATGAATTTCATGTTTAAACTTTCAATATATTAACTCAAACCCCCCCCCCCCCCCCACCTAAAATTGCTGAAATTTTGGCGACGGATGGTTCATCTCACTTGAAAGATAAAAAAGAGAAAAAAAATGAAGCAAAGAAAAGGGCAACTCCGGCAAATCAAAAGGGGAAAATTGTTGAAACCCCTTCTGAAACTGATTTTGATTTTGTTAGTGAAACAAAAAAGAAGAAAACAAAAACAACAACAAATGTAGAAGTTGCTCAATCTTCAAAACCATCAACAAGAAGTACAACAAAAAAGAAGGAATCAGAAATACCAACATCCAAAAAAAACAAAAAAGTAATTTATTTCCACATTAGTCAAAATAGTGATTTTTTTATATCACATTATGCTTATTGTTGTTTTCGAAAAATTTGTTTGTGTGAAAATTGTTCGAAATATGAATAAAATGTGTACGGATCTAAGGTTAATGTTTGATTGTTGAATTTTGTATGTATGTTGATACAATATTGGTATGCGAATTGTATGAATTGTGTATTAATATTGATGGGATTGTCTCTTAATTTTGTATATGGTATGAATTATTAAATTGATGTGAATAAAATTGTATGAATTGTTTAATTATTCTGTTTTGTATAAATTTAGAATAATATTGATATGAAATTGGAATTTTTCCTATTAAGAAGGTTTATTTTTCAATTTATCCATTAATGTATTAAAATTGTTAAATTATTGTTAGCGTATTTCGATAAATTTATGAAAATAGATTGATGAATGCAACAGTGCACATGAAGCTGGTATGATGTTTGAATAAAATTGGTGTGATTTTTTTTATAAATATGGCATAAGACAGTGCTAAAATGTATGTATATGCATGTGTATGAAACATGAATAATATTTGTATGAAAATACTTTACATTTTTTTTTATCAATGTTTATATGATTTTGATTTATTTTTTATTTAATTTATATGATATAATTTAATTATAACTATTTTTAAACTATAATTACTGCTGGAATGAAACTTGAATAATATTTGTATGAAGTATGTTTTAATTTAGTATAAACAATTTTATTTTATAGGCAAAGAAGATATACACACACTGAGCTTCATGTACAAACATGAATGTTTTTGGTGATCTGTTGAATTTCCTCGAGCAAGAGAGGTTTCAACAATTTCTCGAACAAATTCCTTTTGGTGTATTTTATGACATACACCACATAAAGATTCAATGTCAACTATTGCGACATTTGATGATTCTTGAATCTGAAAATGTCAGAGACGACATGTTTGTTGTGAAAATAAATGGTACAGAATTACGTTTTGGAATCAAGGAATTTGCAGCAATAACTGGTCTTAAATGTGGACTTCTTACTGATTTTTTTCAGATTCGTATATTCCCAATAAAATTATCTTAAAATATTTTGGGGATATGAACAAAGTTCCTAAGTTAGACTTCTTCAATAAGTTTAAACATGCTAACTTTTTTGAGACTGAAGACCGCTTAAAAATTGGCATTCTGTACTTCATTACTTCATTTTTGACTGGTTCGGAGGCATAAAAAACAACCATTTCTAAATTGTATTTTGATTTGGTTGAGTCCGGTCAATATGTCAACTTCCCATAGGGTAATGAATGTTTTAGATTAACTCTTAAAGCTTGCAGCCGTAGGTTGGGAAAGAATCCTACGTCATTCAAATTCAGTCAATTCCATATAGCGTTGCAGGTTTGGTTTTATGCGTGTTGTCATCCTTTTGACAACACAGTTGCTATCCGTGTTTCAAATGTCACACCGCGTTTTCTCCACTGGAAGACATCAAATGAGAGTATTTTTTTCGATGACTTAAAGAATACGATTTTCAGAACAAATGGCAACCAGGTTATCTTTTAGTTATTGTCCTTTACTAATTATAAGTTATTACATTTTTTTTTATAAATTTTAGTTCTCACATCTTATTTGTTATCATAGCATAAATTCAGAAATATAGTGCTTACTGACGAAGAGATAAATGCCATGGATCATATCAATTTGCATCAATCTTCTACTCACCATGAGACAGAAGATCAAGCAACATCAGAAAGGCACGATGTTGACTTCGACGAAAAGTATGTAGAGTTGAAAAAGGAAATTGCGGAGGTATACAATTAAAAATTATGATTTAATATTTTTTTTTACCATATTACAAAGAATTTATCTACCCTTTCAATGTGTAATGACAGGTTCCGATGGAGTTGAAAGAACTGAAAGATAATGTTAATTTTCAATCCTTTTTCAATTAATTTTTATTAATTATTTTTCTGTAATATTTTAACGTTTAACATATATGTTTACATCTATTGTTAAGGTTGACAAGCACATGACCGACATGAAAGCATATGTCGACAATTCGACAAAGTTGATAATTGAGGAGATTAGGTCTTCAAGAGGTCAACCAACACAAGCAACACACCAACAGGTATTAAATGATTTTACAAGTTAAAAAATTGAAATAATTGGTGTATCATGATATGAAATGTGTATGTGCAAGTAACTATGAAATGTACGAATTTAGACTGAAGTTAGTATTGTTTTGGTATGAAATTTGTATGACCAAGTTTTATACACGATTTTCCAATTTCTGACTGTTTAATATTGATATTAAATTGGTATGACTAAATGTTTATACAGTCTCTGTATGTTTAATATTTTTCTGTTTTTGTCTGTTTAATATTGATATTAAATTGGTATGTTTTTCCAGTTTTGTCAGTGGTGTTATAATTTTTTTATTAACTTTCTGTATTAATAATGTTTTAACTGTTATTGTTCAACTTTTTATGTTGGTTCAATTTTGATATTAATACAGTATTAAATCTGTGAAAGGCAACATTAGTGAAATGTTATTGTAGTTTGTTTAAACTTTATATTAATCTTGTATAAATTTTATATGAGACAGTTTTTCACATTATTTTATGATTGAATTTTATATTACGTCATGCATTAGGATGATGCCCGTCAACATGTTGAAGAATCTGACAAAAGCTCTAATGGATCAGCCTTCAGTTTCAATGAGGAAATACGTTCATACTTCAAACACGGATGGTATGAATTTCAATCCTATTATGATATGTATATTCACTTTCAAAAGTTTGTTTAACATTTTTTTTAATATATAGATGAAGCTCGAAAGTCAAATGACCAAACAATTGATGTTGTTTTTAATGCTGACATACCTGGATCATCAAATTCAAAACCACCAACATTGGATGATTATCCGAATTTTACTATGACACAAATTGTTGCACTTGATCCAATTCTCAATTCTAATACAACCCCAGATGTGCAACCAAGAAATAGGAACCCCGGTAAATATGACACATTTCCGTATATTCGGTTGTCAGAAGGCGAAAGCAGTTCAAGAAGAGTTCCTATTTTGTTTCGTATTAAACATCCGTTTGAAAGTCACAATGGGTTTGAGGTTGCAACTGAGTTGATCGATGAGTTTAACAAATAGGTTTTCAAAGATGTTTCATCTAGGAGTGGCAGGTATATGTGTAAATAAAGCAATTTTCTTTCTTTCAATATTATCCAATCAATTTATATACATTGTTTTTAATATATTCTTACTGTTCACAGAAAATATGCTTATTCAAAGCTCAAAAATAGTTTTGAACCTCAAATGGACTTTGGTGTTGTCAAAGTTGCAGAAAAGGATTTTTTCAACATAATGGTTAAACCTGGCAGGCCTTGGGAAGACAGGGTAAGTCTTATATATCAACTGTTTAAATAGTTAATTTAAAACTCGTATTCCAGATTTTTGTAATTATATGTGTAGTTTTTGTTTAAAATATATTTTAAAATATACATATCCATGATGTATGCATATTGAATGATTTCTTTATAAACTTTGTATATAGTGTTCATGTATGCATTTGGTATGATTTTTGAATGAATTTGGAATAAAAATAAACTTTCAAGAATAATGCACTAAACATGATGGTAGAATGAAATTTATATGCATTCTGTATATATTTGAAATATTTTTAATGGCTTTTTAAATGTTAACATCATGTTAATACCATTATGTATTATCTGTGAAAGAAGGCAAAGTACTCTCCAATACCACTATCATACAGTACGGTTGACTGTTGGTTTATGACGTGGGTTGATAACATTGAGAAACAATGGAGAGAGTCAAATTGTGATATGAGATCCATTTCTCCCAGCCACGATGTTGGGCAGTGCATTAGAGGCTTCAAACTGCTTGCCAACATTCCTTGGGACCTCGCATGAGAGTGAAGTTACTGGTACGGTTGCTAGCAAATTTGGTGGACCTCGCATAGCAAAAGAACATGTTTTGGATACCACCAATTATCCTATACCAAGACATCGAACAAAAAATTAGATATAGTCTATTGCACCTTCTTCCTTTTTAGAACAACATTTTTTTTTAACTTTTGGATAATTTTTTTGTGTTAAAGTATTTGATGATATATAATATCATATGTTTAATTCCAATTAGATATGATCTACAAATGAATTACCATTTTTCGGGATGCTAGTTATATACAGACTTTATACCAGTTATATACACACTTCATACCAGTTAGATTCACTATTTGGGGGATATATTACACATTGAATATACCATTCTCCGGGATGCCAGTTATATACAAATTACATACCAATTTGATTCAACATTTAGACTTAATGATATTAATGTGTATTACTAACTAGATTCAAAAATAATATCAATTTAGAGATCATGAACCAACTTTGTATGAAAATAACGATTTGTCTATTAATTGTCAAGCGTGTATGAAATTGGATTAATTGTCAAACTAGTGTGTATGAAACGTGTATGAAATCTGATTAATACATGTATGCCTCTGAATAATATTAACACTATCTTATATATTTAAATGGAAATAAATTTTATTTCCAACAGTATGTAATTTGTATGATTAATGAATGCGTCGCGTATAAAAAAATGAACAGTATATTAAACACTTAGTTATAATGCATTTCACACCAATTATGTTTCATATCAAAACAAAACATGAGTCTAAAAGACAAAATAAAATTAAAATTTTATATAGTTTAAACAAATAAATAATTTGCACAGGATAATTTGAACATGTCGTACTGTTATGGCAAACTTGACGACATCTACTGTAAGTAACTTTAGACCTTTTGAATTTTACATCAGCAAACCCCTTCCAGCGTTCAAGTTGCGGTCTTCCTACCATTTTCTTTGGACCGGGCGGCATCAATTTAGGCTCTGAAACATAACTTGGTATATCCCATGTACTCTCGCATGGGAGAGGTTCAACAGGGATGGCATATGTATCTTGAAAATTCTTCAGGCTATAAAAAGGAGAGCAGTAATCTGTTTCATGCAGTCTTCTGTATCTAAGAACTGTCATTCCATGCCCGCATGGTATCTCATCATTTTGAAATCTTCCGCAACTACACATCTTAGTGTTTAAGTTTACTATATACAACTTTGATCCATCAACCACAACATGCATAGCAACTGTTGATGGTATTACCTAACACACAAAAATATTGATCATTAAAATGCTGTTACAAAAAAACAAGCTACTAAAAAAGGTTTGAATTATAGATACAGAATGGATATCAAATTAATGTACTATTTATTCTAGTTCACAATTTATACTAAATTAATTCAATAATCATACTAATTCCATACATGAATACATATAAATAATAATGAATAAAGGAAAAATCATACCCTCATACTGCTAGACAAAGCAATACTTTTCTGGAGCATAAGATCATATTTTTTTGTAAGCTCTGATCTAGTTTTTACAGCCTCCTCGTTGTGCTTATGAATCCATCTTTGAACTGTTACCCTCATAAATTCAAGAAGTGAAATCACTGGCAACCTCCTTGCTATCCTGTTAACATTATTCAAAGATTCGGCTATGTTTGAAGTCATGGTCCATGTTCACTTAAATTTTGAATAAGCCCTTGACCACTTGCTATACCCGATATCATATAAATAATCTCTTATTCTTGGATCTATCTGGTCTATTCTTTGCATAATCGCCTCAAATTGTTGTATTGTATATGCCTTTGTCATTGTAAAAAATAGCTTCTTCAAATCTTCAGTATTCCTATGAAAGTTCTTCAAAACATTACAGCATAAGTGCCATATGCAAGCAAAATGTTCCAATTCAGGATATACCCTGGCAGTCCCTTTCCATATGCTCTCGTTTCTATCTGACAGAAAACACATGTTTTCCCTTTCTCCATATGCTTCCCTAAACTGTTCAAAGAACCAGGTCCACGATGCATCATTCTCAGAATTCACTATGGCATAAGCAAGTGAAAGTATGTGACCTGATGCATTAATTAAAAAAAACATCACACAAATTTGAAACACACCTTATATCATATTTATTATTGATTAAAAATGTAAAAGATTCAAAAAATACCTCCTGGATCCATAGTGCTTGCAGTCAACATTGTACCACCATATTAGCCTCTTAAAGCTACCCCATCAACAACTACAATTGGCCTACAATACTCCCAACCTCTAATACATGCTTCTAATGCAACAAATGCATATAAGAATTTATCACATTCTGTCCTTTCTAATTTTAAAACCGAACCAGGATATGTATGCTCCAATATGTATAGATAACCTGGAAGTTTTTCAGTTTTTACAATTAATTTTACAATTAGATATCTGAATATTACAACACGAGAAATATACTAGATGGATACAAACTGGACACCAATTATATTCAAATTAGATACAGAATGGATATCAATTGAATATAGAAAGGAAACCAAATGGATACCGGGAATTCAATCTGTAAACAAGCTGAATGCCAGATTGTTGCATTGTTAAAATTCACACCAATTCAGTCAATAATATAAAATACAAAATTTAGTTCTAAAAAAATCTGAAAGTTTGGCATATGACTCGGCTGGATCTCCACGCACCAATTTTATCGCCTTTTCTTTAGCTCTCCAGGCCTGCATGTATGTCAGCGCAACATCATGCACTTTCAACACGTCTTCCACTATATTTTTTGGAGTGTATACAGTCGATGGATCATTAAATTTATCCATTATTAAAACAGCTACAACGTCAGTTATTCTCTGACGCCTTGCATACACTCTATCTCTAACGGAACAAGTGTGTTCCGCACAATACTTTCTGATTTTAAATAGCTTCGATTGATTCAAACATGATGGGTTCATCATCCAGGAACAATTATCAGCAGGACACTTCAGGTAATAACTGTTTAAAAAACAAAAGAAAAATCCATCAAAAAATTATATACCAAATACACTCAAAAATAAATACACATTCAAACAATCAATTAAATCCTTACCAAGATGAACTAGAATGAGTCACAAGAAATCTGAATTTTTCCACAACACCATAATGTTGCATCACCTCCATAAGTGTTTCTTTATCATTGTAAATCTGATTTTCAGCTATAAATAAATTAGAAAGGTCACTGATTACTCCATTTCCTTCATCAGTATTTTCATCGACAACTCCATCTAAATTCACTCCTATCAAGCGGATGGAGTTGTTGGAGTATAAATCAAAGTTAGTTAGTGTTCTACTAACATCAGAATATCTCCTATGCACAACAACTACATAATCCTGATCATCTATTGCTATATTCTTCAAAGTTATGCACAATGGATATTTCGTAAAGAAATCTACATTAGCTTTCTTTTGATCTAAAAAAATCCGCACACCAACATCATTGTGGATACTAACAGGAGGACATCTATCATTAACTATATATTTTATCTCTATATTGTGAATATTAGCATCTATCATTAGCTGCGATGTTATCGCACTTACTAGACCACTATAAAGACTAGAATACTCATATATAATCCCCTCCATATGAAAATCAACATATTTCCCTGTTTCATTAAACAAAATAACAATTAGTCTTACATAATACAAAAAATGAAATAAAATTATACACACTTGTCATTATTTTTTCATACAAAAATCATTCAGGCAGTAAACTACAAACATATTTCATTACAAAATAAAATTTCAGCTTTCATACCCACTTAATACAAATTTCATACATACAATCATCATTTATACCAAATTTATACATTTCTCATACCAAATAGTTCATTCCTTTCACACAAATTTATACATAACTGACAAAACTTATATAAATAACAACATTTCACACCAACTTACAACATTTTTAATACACATATTCAAAAATTCTAAATAACTTTTTTTACTAACTAGTTAACGCACTTTCATATCAACTTAAAACAACTGTCATACAATTCTTCAAAATTCTAAATAACCTTTTTTTCACATTAGTGAATACACTTTCATACCAAATTCATTACACTTACACTAACAAATTCATTCAAAAGTATACATTTTAATATTTTTTTTTCAGGAAAAAAATGAGTAATCAATATTATATTTTTATTCTACGTACCCAATCTACAACGATTAAAATATTTATATGTTATATATTTATACTCAAATCTTTCATATATTGCGGCAACTTCTCACGAAATTATTGTTTTGCCAGTACAAAAAATATGGTGACGATTTACAGTTTCACAACAACTATTAAGTATTATGAACAAAACGTATTGTTTATACAAAAAAACAAATCACATTCAATATAGTGACGATTTACAAAAACAAAATCACAAAATGTGATTTACAGTTTCATTTTTTTTTTCATTTCACTGAAATCGAAATACAAATAGTAAACAATTAAAAATACTGACCTGAAGGAACCCATCTTCCGCCATGTTTAATTAATATTGATACGTAGTTGTCCATCACAAAAAAACAGGTTTTTTCAAACAAAAAAACAAAAATTCAATTTGTCGTCAGTGACAAAATTTATGGAAGAAAATCGAAGAGAGAGAAACGTGAAAGAAAAATAGATAAAATCAGATTTTTGAATTAATTTTAACAAATTAGAGTGAATTAAGGAAACTGAATATTCTTAATTAGTTTGAAATTCCTTAATTCATGCTAATTCATAATTATCTTAAATTAATTCAAATTTAATTGCCACCCCAATTTCCGTTTTTTTCATTTTTTCCTTTAGAAACGTTTTTTTTAATCTTTTTATTCATTTCAAATCAAATGTTTTTAATTATTAAAAATAACCTTTTTTTAATTTTTTTTTGATGTTACAACTTGAAAGTTTGAATATACTGCTATAACTTGAAAATATTAGTCTAATATATGTCATTTATGAAATTTTCACATTTTTAAATGTGTTTTATTTGTAAAGTTTTTATCAATAAATATTTTAAAAAATAAAAAATCAAGTCTTTTAAACTAGCTAGTTTTTTTGTGGGAGGAATGGTGGAATGATCAACATTTTTTCGCTAAATCTTACGTTGACTATTATGTATTTTTGTAAGAATTCACCGAAGTGTGTGATTCAAAAATATATTTTTGTAAGTATTCACCGAAGTGTGTGATTCATAAATGAAATTTTTTATGTATTGATGTCGTGTTCATAGATGTCAACTTTCAATACTCTTTCTAAGAGAGTAATATTGTTCATTTTTTGGTTGAAGGGCCAACCCGTGGCCCACTTAGGGCTGGGTTGGACTGCTATTTTATAGGCCCTTTAATTAAAAGGGCCAGACCATCCCAACCCATTTAACTCTCTAGCCCGTTAGGGTTGGATTAGATTGGGTTGGGCCAACCTATTTTGACAGCTCTATATGTACCAAATACCAATAATACTGTAACAATAAATATTAAGGGATATACCTCCCAGTAAAAAAATTGGGTATTACAATGGCCAGAAAATTTGATCAGAATTTGACCAGAAATTTAAAAAGTCTATAATATCCTTTTTATTTTAAAATAAACTGATCTTTTTTCCATTTTTTAATTAAAAAGTATTAAAGTTAAATGGGTAAAAATGTTCAAAAAAGTAAAATAACATAGTGTGAAATATGTTATTTTACCATTCTGGCCAAATTTTCTGGCAAAATTAACCCAGAATGTTGGAGTCCTCACCTGAAACCCGTTCTCATAAACGCCACAATAACTCGAGCTCCCATCCAAAATTCCGTCTCTATATATGTTTTTTTATTTATGGTTTGAAAGGTTAACCTATTAATCTTAATTTATCTTACGCATGGCCACATGATAAGATGTTAAATTATGGGTTTTACCTATTAACCATTAAATAATTTCTCTCTCTCTCATTATTTAATAAGCATTAGACACTTCTTAATTTAGTTTAAAAATTTCATCACTCATTCCCGCAAGATATAAATCACATATAAAAGTTATGAAAAGAGTTAAAATCAGAAAATGGGTAAAGTTTATAAATCGACTCGTTAAGGATAGCTTAGCTTCATCAAATTTAACTCACTTTGTTGATGGTCATTTGGTTTCAAGAGTCCAATTGATATGATAGCCATAGAATTGACGTAGGAAAAGACAACAATTCAGTTATTCAAAGTAGAATAAAAAAATCGTATGTCCCTAGAATGATGTAATATTAATTAGTCAACATCTGCTGGAATTGCATGAACCTTAAGGTTCACCGTGAATAAACCTATCACTCCCAGTTCGATTTAAGTAAAGAGGCGATGAAGTTTAAGCAAAATGAGAGAGATGTATCTTTTTTTTTTATTGAGTTTGGGCCATGGGGATGGGGCGTGGGCCGTTGATATGAATTGGGGCGGGTTGGAATGGATAGCGGATTTAAGTTTATCCAATAGAAAAATGCTACGTAATAAAATAATTATAATAATAATTGAAAAATGGATGTTAGTTTTAAGGGTAAAAATAGGTCAAAAAGGTAGACTTACGGGTAGTTTTAGCCAATACATGAATGAGGGGTATATTTAAACTTTTTCAGATAGTCCAAGGATATTTTTGGTCCTTTTCCAAAATAAAATTATTTTTTTAAAAAAAGTTTTTTATTAATATCACTCTTCTTTCTTTTATGAATGAACATCTTTTATTAATTTTATCTATTTAACTATCCACTTTAAAATGAAAATATAAATAGTAATAGTAATTTTTATTCATTTTAAAAGAGTTGAGTACCCAATTCATTTAAAAAAATAGATAAATATGAATAGATACCATATACGCTACCCATTTGCCTCTCCTAAATTATATTATGAACATTTCCCAAGTGGTTCTATTTTATTTCAAAGAGTGCAACTTTGATGATGGGACTTACAGAGTTACAGGGACTCCCACAATTTATAATTATTAATATTTTTTTAATAGAGGTGAGCAAGATCATTTGGTCCAAGTATTTTTTATTATGGTCAAAACTGGAAACTCAACTACAATTATTAGTTTACAAAAGTATGTACCTTACAACTTACACCTCTATATAAGTTACCATGCATTTGAAAAGGGAAGGTCCATCAAATCAAGTTAAGATGGAGTTTAATTACTTGGTTTCCTTCTTTCTATTCATTTCCTTTCTTTTTCTTCAAATTAAAAAATGGAGCAACTCCAAAACCCTCCAGAAAAAGCTGCCCCCCGGGCCGTGGAGGTTACCAATTATTGGAAGTGTGCATCCCTTGACAAATGGAGTTCCACATCGAGTTCTCAAAAACTTATCGCAAAAATATGGGCCTATTATGTACTTACAACATGGGGAAGTTCCAACGATAGTTGTATCCTCCCCACACATGGCCAAACAAATTCTAAAAACTCATGATCTAGCCTTTGCATCTAGGCCAGAAACCATGATGGGAAAAATTATTTGTTATAATTGTAAGGATATTTCCTTTTCTCTATATGGTGATTATTGGAGACATATGCGTAAATTGTCTACTTTGGAGTTACTTAGTGCCAAGATGGTCAAGTCCTTTAGCCCAATTCGACAAGAGGAGCTCTCAAGCCTCCTATCATCTATCGGATCAATGGATGTAGATTTGCCAATCAACTTGCCAGAAAAACTTTTATGGTTTATGAATGCTGCGACATGTAGGTCCGCGTTTGGGAACGTATGTAAAGATCAAAAGGAGTTGAGAAAATTGATTCATCAAGCACAATCATTATCCGGTGGATTTGAGCTGGCTGATTTATTTCCTTCAAAAAAGTTTCTACATGGAATTAGTGGGATGAAATCTAAGCTAATGAAAGCTCGTAATAAGGTAGACGTAGTCTTGGACAATATTATCAATGTACATAGAGAAAATCGGGCTAATGGAAAAAGTTGTAATGGTGAATCTGGAGCTGAAGATTTCATCGATGTCTTTTTAAGAATCATGGAGAGCGGTGAATTTCCACTTCCCCTAACAAATAACAACATCAAAGCAGTTATTCTGGTAAGTATTCCCTTTTCCCTTTATCTTTTTTATTTTACCAAACGTTGGAGTTTTTTCACTATTAAAAAGGGGCAAAAAAGGGATCACATCACGTATGTACTAGTGCGCTATATGCTAATTTTCTAGGAGTATCTTTTATTGCTTGCTAAAATTTATGGTCTTTTTAATATTAATGAAAACAAAGTTTCACCATACTCGTTTGATCCAGTGGATGAAATTAATTTGATGGCCATACATGGTGCAGGACATGTTCGTAGCAGGATCTGACACATCATATTCAACTGTTATTTGGGCATTATCAGAAATGATAAAAAGTCCAAGTGTCATGGCAAAAGCACAAGCTGAAGTGAGAGAAGTCTTTAAAGGAAAGAAAACATTTGATGATGAAAATGATCTTGAAAAGCTTACTAACCTTAAATTAGTAATCAAAGAGACACTCAGGTTACACCCTCCAACTCCTTTGTTGGTCCCACGAGAATGCAGGGAGGAAACAAATATAGAAGGATTCACTGTACCGTCACTACTAAAAAAACAGTGAATACCGACCTAAAAATTTCCGACCTCAAATGGAGGTCGGTAATTTCCGACCTCCGGAGGTCGGTATTTACAACTAGTCGGTTTTTATGCAAAATAAAGCGGGAAAACCAAATTCCGACCTCTGGAGGTCGGAATTTTTCCCGGAAAAAATGAAAACCGACCTCTTGATG
>JAJOOS010022498.1:0-11931 GCA_029582725.1 Solanum chiquidenum | reverse complement strand
TTTCCTCTCGCTTTATACAAACACAAACACATTTTATACATTTGTGTTTGTATAAAAGTGAGAGAGGCGAGCGAGACTGCCACCAAACGAGAGTGGCGAGCGAGATTCCACCAGGGAGAGTGGCGAGCGAGATTCCACCAGGGAGAGTGGCGAAAATAGCAATAGTTTGCTATAGGGTACAATTAAATCAAAGTATATTTATAGCATTTAATTTGAATTAATAGTTTGCTATTATCCCTATTTTTTTTTCATTCTTATAAGTTTAGATGTTTTGATTTTGAGTAAAAAAAAATGAATCGTCTTTTGATATGAAGCCTTTATTTTAAAATAAGAATTTTCAGCATAAATTTTAGTTAGTGAAATTTCAAAATTAATATCAAACACCAAAAAAAAAATGAAATAAAGGAATAATCGGTTTATTTTTTTACGTAAGTTGATACATTCCTATAGTTTGATCAAAATATGATCATATTAACCAAATGTAAATATCCTAAGTCAAAACATAACAAAATTTGAACGAATGTATCAATTTGAAATACTACAAAACTCTCCATTCTTGAGTTTGAGTTACCTTTCAAGATAAATTTAAGTCAATTATGGTATTAATTAATACCAAACAAAAAAACAGTTTATTATCTAGCTTCAAGATTTAATTTTTTCTTATAGAATAAAAATGAAAGACTAATCAAAATAAATTATGCTATGATATTTACTTTTAAATTTTATATTCAATTCTTTACATTTAAGATCTAATTTATTCTCTGAAAGAATAAAAATGAAAGACTGACCATAATATATTGTTATGATATTTACTTTTAAATTTAAATTTAGTTCTTTACTTTAAAATCTAAGTAATTTTTTTTTTACAGAATAAAAATGAAAAATCGACTCTAATAAACTATGTTATGATATTTAATTTTAAATTTTAAATTCAATTCCTTACATTAAGATCTAAATTATTAGACCGACTAATAAACTATGTTAAGAGATTTACTTTTAAATTTAAATTCAATTCTTTACTTTAAGATCTACATTATTTTTTTCTTATTGGATAAAAATGAAAGACTGACCATAATAAACTATGTTAAGATATTTACTTTAAAATTTTAAATTCAGCTCTTTACTTTAAGATCAGTTTTTTTTACAGAATAAAAATGAGAGACTGACCATAATAAACTGTGTTATGATATTTACTTTTATATATAAATTTAATTCATCACTTTAAGATCTAAATTATTTTTCTTTTACAAAAATAAATGAAAGACTTCTTGGAAAAAATACTACAACATTGATATTAAATTGGAATTATAAATTAGTAAATAACTTATCACAAATATTGTGTTGTGGCAAGCCACTGCCTTGAAAGCGATTTCGTTACAGTCGGTCGCTCCCCAAGGTTCTACAGTTACTCTCAACCACGTGCACTCGTGGCTGAGAGTTTGGAGGTTGCCCAAAATCAATTGCCTAAAAATATTCAAAGAATAAGATGAAAGGAAGGAAATGTTTTCTTTTCCTTTTTGTTGGTTGTGTTAGCTTCCACAAAGGCACTATTTATATAGGAAATTTCTATAGGAGTTATTGTAGAGTCAAAAGTTAATTTTGATAACGCATTGTGAATGTTAATGGCATTAAAGGTCATTACATCACATTTTACGGAAACTCTTGTTTTGTTTTGGAGCGAAAAAATTATTCTCTTTGTAACATATTTTACTTTGTGTTATTTGCATTACAAGAAATGAATAAGTGAGAATTAATATCACAATCCCCACTAATGCAAAGACAAAGGGTAAGAACAAATTTTGGACAAAAGAAAGAAACATGTGCGTAAGTGTCAATATCTTTCGATTTGAATTGACACGTAGTGATATGAGGCAACAACTTGATATACACAAAGTGAAGTACTCTTGAACTGAGTGGGTATAAATTGAGACCCCCATAACACATACTATATCCTTAAATTTAAGCAATCGTCGCGATACAAAGTGTTTTTATGGTCATGCACACACATTTTGGGTTTTATGAGTGCTTTAGAAAGACGACCCAAGTCTTTCATAAAAGGCGACCACACCTTTACACTCACGTAGGTGATTCTATCAAGTCTATCTCAAATAGAACACCTTACGACTATAGAATCATTAAGAGAAAAATAAGTTCAACCTTATAAAACACTACCTCACGCCATAGGGATAGAAAATGTGGTGTATATTGAGGCCTTATGGGTCCACCACACTACCTCAATCAATGGGATTTAGCCCCATTCCCCTCGATGTTTCAAGGAATATTTTCCTTGTCAACCCTTGGCCATAGGATCCGCTAAATTTCTTTCGGCCCTTACATATTCCAAGGAAATAATATCATGTTTCAACAACTGTTTAACTACACCATGTTTGATGCGAATATGTCTCTTTTTTCCATTGTACACACTATTTTTCCATTGTACACACTATTTTTGGAATTCCAATTGCTGCATGTGATCCACAATGAAAAGAGACTAGTGAATCCTGTCTTCCCCACAATGGCACATCCGCCAAAAGATTTCTCAGCCACTCAGCTTCTTGCCCTGCCGACTGCCAGCTCGAGAGCAATGAATTCTGATTCCATAGTAGAACGTGCTATACAAGTCTGTTTGGAAGACTTTTACGAAATAACACTTGCACCCAAAGTAAACACATAGCCACTGGTGGAGCTAACTTCATCATTGTCAGTTACCCAATTTGCATTACAAAAACCCTTTAAAACAACAGGAAATTTGTTAAAATGTGAACACCAATTCATAGTACCTCTCAAATACCTTAGCAAGCGATGACGAGCATTCCAGTGTTCACTATTGGGATTGTGAGTATATCTACTCAATCTACTAACAGCATAAGCTATATCAGGCCGAGTATAGTTCATGAGAAACATTACACTCCCAATTATTTTAGCATATTCAGTTTGAGAAACACTAGATTTTTTATTCTTCCTCAAGTGTATGCTAGGATCATAAGGAGTTCTCACTGCAACTACATCAAAACAATCAAACTTTTTCAACATCTTTTCAATGTAATGAGACTGACACAAAGAGAAATCATTAGAAGTTCTTTTGATTATAACTCCCAAAATCACATCTGCTTCTTCAAGATCTTTTATTTCAAACTTAGAAGATAAAAAGTTTTTAGTCTCATTAATGACATTCGCATTAGGGTCAAAGATTAACATGACATCTACATATAAACATATAATCACACAATTTGAACCTAGCATCCTAGAATAAACACATGTATCAGATGAATTTACAACAAAGTCAATATCCACTAATGTGATATTAAATTTTTCATACCACTACTTAGGTGTTTGTTTTAGTCCATACAAAGACTTTCTCAATTTGCATATTTTATCCTCTTGTCCTTGAACCACAAAACCCCAGGTTGAGTCATATAGATCTCTTCATCTAAATCACCATTTAGAAATGATGTTTTGACATCCATTTGATGTACCACTAAATCATGAATAGCGGCTAAAGCAATAAGAGTCCTAATGGTCGTTATTTTAGTCACAAAAAAATAAGTATCAAAGTAATCAACACCTTTCTTTTGGTTAAAACCCCTACTCACAAGTGTAGCCTTATATTTTTCAATTGTACCATCAGGTCTCATTTTTTTCTTAAATATCTACTTGCTACTTATGGGCTTGCAACCTTTAGGTAAATCATACAAGTCCCAAGTGTGATTAGAAACTGTAGAGTCTAATTTACTTTTAATAGCCTCTTTCCAAAATATAACATCTATTGATCTCATTGCTTCATCATAAGTCTTAGGATCTTCTTCTATTAAATAGATAGACACTAATTCATCAATTCTGACCTCAGATCTCCAGGCCGCTATTACTCAGCTCTTGGGTGTGCTTGGGGGTATGCAGCAGCCACCCGCCCCTGCTACACTAGCACCAGTACTGCAGGATCAGCCTATAGTGAGGGCACCTCAGGTCCAAGTACCACCTGAGGGAGTACAGCCCTTGGCAGCGGATAGACCTATGCCGCTCGAGGACCAGAAGATGCTCGGTGTGTTTCTCAGGTTGACACCGCCGAGGTTTTCTGGGGCTGTGGGTGAGGATGCCCACGAGTTTCTTACTACTTGCCGTGAGAGGCTTCGCATTTTGGGTCTTATGGAGTCTAGAGGGGCCGACTTCATTGCTTACCAGCTAGATGGCCCAGCCAGGCAGTGGTGGTGCACATTCATTCAGACCAGACCAGTTAGATCTCCACCGATATTATGGGATGAGTTTTATGAGGCCTTCTTGGCCAAATTTATCCCTCGTAGTGTCAGAGACCGCCTCAGGGATCAGTTCTGCAGGTTGGAGTAGGGCTCCATGTCGGTGGCAAAGTATGTTATGATATTTAATTTTAAATTTATTTTAAGATCTAAAGTACTTTTCTTTTACAAATTAAAAATGAAAAACTTACCATAATAAACTATATTATGATATCTACTTTAAAATTTAAATCCAATTCTTTACTTTAAGATCTAAATTATTTTTATTTTACAAAATAAAAATGAAAGACTAACCATAATAAACTATATTATGATATTTACTTTTAAATAAAATGCAATTATTTACTTTAAGATTTAAATTATTTTTCTTTTACAGAATAAAAAATGAAAGATTGATCATAATAAACTGTTATGATATTTTGGTTTTAAAATTTAAATTCAATTCCTTCCTTTAAGATCTAAATTATTTTTCTTTTATAGAATAAAAATGAAAAACTGACCAGAATAAACTATGTTATGGTATTACTTTTAAATTTAAATTCAATTCTTTACTTTTAAGTTCTAAATTAATTTTCTTTTATAGAATAAAAATGAAAGACTTACCATAATAAACTATGTTATTATATTAGTTTTAAATTCAAATTCAATCATTTGCTTTAAGATCTAAATTATTTTCCTTTATAGAATAAAAATGAAAGACTAGCCATAATAAACTATGTTATCATATTAATTTTTAAATTCTAAATTCAGTCATTTACTTTAAGTTCTAAATTATTTTTCTTTTACATAATAAAATGAAAGATTGACCATGATAAATTATGTTATGATATTTATTTTTAAATTCAGATTCAATTATTTACCTTAAGATTTAAATTATTTTCTTTTACAGAATAAAAATGAAAGATTGGCCATAATAAACTATGTTATGATATTTACTTATAAATTTAATTCTTTACTTTAAGATCTAAATTATTTTTCTTTTATATAATAAAAATGAAAGATTAACCATAGTAAACTATGTTATGATATTTACTATTAAATTTAAATTCAATTCTTTACTTTAAGAACTAAATTATTTTTCTTTTATAGAATAAAAATGAAAGATTGACCATAATAAACTATGTTATGATATTTATTTTTAGAATTTAAATTTAGTTCTTTACTTTAAGATCTAAATTATTTTTCTTTTATAGAATAAAAATGAAAGATTGGCCATAATAAACTATGTTATGATATTTACTTTTAAGTTTAAATTTAATTCTTTACTTTAAAATCTAAATTATTTTTCTTTTATAGAATAAAAATGAATGACTGACCATAATAAACTATGTTATGATATATACTTTTAATTTTTAAATTCTATTTTTTTAATTTAAGATCTAAATTATTTTTCTTTTACAAAATAAAAATGAAAGACTGACCATAATAAACTATATTATGATATTTATTTTTAAATTTAATTCATTACTATAAAATCTAAATTATTTTTCTTTTATAGAATAAAAATGAAAGACTGACCATAATAAACTATATTATGATATTTACTTTTAAATTTTAAATTCAATTCTCTACTTTTTGTTCTAAATTATTTTTCTCTATAGAATAAAAATGAAAGACTGATCATAACAAATTATGTTATAATATTTACTTTTAAATTTTTAAATTTAATTCGTTACTTAAAATCAAATATTGTACATTTTTTTAAAAAAACAATTTGAAATCTTGCTACAAAATCTAAATATTTTCCTCTTATGGAAGAAAAATAAAACATTGACCATAACATACTATATTATATTATAATTTATGTAGTTCTAAATTACTTATTTTGAGCCAAGTTTGATATATTTTTACAAAATTAATTAGTTTGATATCTATCCTAATGAATCAAGATCTAAATTATTTTCTTCTTATAATAAGAAAATAAAAGAATGACCATAATATAAATAGTTTGTAATCTATTTCCAATATTTACAATTTTCTTCATTTACAGAGGAAAAATAAAGACTAACCAAAAAATATTATTACACTAACTAGTTCTAAATTTCATTTTTTTGTTCTCTGTTTTTTTTTAAAAATATTATATATATTATTTTTAACACTAATGATTTTTTTTTAATTCTATCTAATTTTTCTATGACCCTTTTTTACTACATATTGTTTTATAAATTTAGTTAGCTAGAAAAAACACCAAAACCATAAAAGGAAAAAAAATCCCCATACAGAAAAAACATCAATTTTGTCTTTAGATATTATTTGTATTTTGGTTATCTTACTTTAATATTATTATTTGAGAAAATACATAAAATCCCCCCTGAACTTGGCAGCAAAACTTACTTTGGCACTTTAACTTTACGGATAATTATTTACCTCCCTAATCTTTTTTCAAGTGAATTAAAATACACCCAAATCGCTGACATGGCAAGTCAAAAAAGTAACAGCGCACTTACGTCAAAAATTAAAGAGAAAAAATAAGTGGGCCCAAATTATGTTCTTTTTCGCCAATAATCTTTATTTTCTTCATCTTCTTCATACCCTACCACCTCCCCCCAACCCTTAGTACCACCAACCCCAGCCCCACCTCCCGCCCCTTCATCTTCCTCACACCCAATCCACCCCTCCCACCCTCGACCACAACTTGCACCACCCCTTTCTTCTTCTTCGAACCCCCACTCCCACCCCTCTTTCTTTCTCTTCGAACCTCAGTGCCTCAAACTTTTCTTCTTTTTCTTCTTTGTTGAACTTTCCATCATTTTTCTCCTTCTTCAAGACGCCCCCATCCCACCCTCATTTCCTTTCTATCAGTAAAACCCAAAAAGTGTGATGAACAAGGAAGAAATAGAAAAGTTATCGATTTGTTCTTGCTTCAAATTAAAATTAGTATTTATGGCAAGGTTTGAATGTGATGAACTTAAAGCTCTTTTTAATGAAAATCTACAATTTTTTTCATCTCAAATTTAATTTTTAGTTGTTATTTTTTTTATTTTGATTATGGGTCTTTAAAATTGAATGTGTTTTTGTGAGAATGATTTTGAGAATTTGAATCTCTTTCAACTGAAAATTTGTTCTTTTTTGAGATTATTTTTCATATAATCATGGATTAATTCTTATTTTTTGAGATTTTTTTTTTACTTTCTAAAGTTGTGAATAAATAAAAAGAAACAAAAAAGAATTAAAAATCAAAATTTAAATAATGTTTAATGTGCGTTGATGTGGCAATGATGTGGTGATGATGTATCAATGACATGGCGCGTATGGAATGCATTTTCCATTGTGAGACTGGTAGTATAATATTAGGGTGTATTTTAATTCACTTGAAAAGAGATTAGGGGGGTAAATAATTACCCGTAAAGTTAAAGTGCTAAAATAAATTTTGCAGCCAAGTTCGGGGGGGATTTTATGTATTTTCTCATTATTTTAATAAATTTACTATATATCTTGGCATGAATGGGATCCATATCTTGCTATGTGCAGCCGAGAGTGGTACTGGCCTATAAATACTTAATATATTTCGTAGAATTGAGGTGCATTACTCAGTGTCATCCTTTCTTTTTTAATAAATCAAAAGGTGAACTCGATATCTCAAAAATATTCGAGTTTTTTTTTCCATTACATACATTAACATGTCTAACACAGATGCGTATACTATTATGTTCTTTCAAACATTGAGTTCTCACCCTACGCTTCTTCGTTACCCTATATGTACTCAAATAGGTGATACTCATGAAGAATTTATGAGTCATTTTCAATCTCATTCAATGAATCAACAAGCAATATTTATGTTGCGAAATTTTAACCTGCTAGGTATAACGTCATCAAAAGGTTTACCATTAGACCAACAAACAAGATCATGAATAGTTATGCCCCAAACACCACTGCCACCACCACAGGATTGTTGCTCAACTACAGGTAATATCAGGGGCAAAAGATTGCGTGAAAATTCAATAGATATAGATCTAAATAAAATTCCTTCTGAGTCCACAAGCCCCTAGTTAATTGTTTTAATTTGTTTAGAACATTTTCAATGTTTTTTTCAAGTGTTTTCTTTTGCAAGAGTTGTACTCACTTAAGAAATAAAATTTTAATTTTAATTTAGTCTTTATTCTATAAAAGTTCTTCCAATTGTAACAAACTAAAGAATTTGCAAACTATACTGCTACATGTTATGCCTTTTATTTTTCATGATTCGATATTGTAATGTACAAGCATAAATAATAATTTAATGTTGTTACACAAATTGTAGTTTCGTCTATTTCATGTCACAAGAACATTGAAGCTCCTTATATACTGTAAATTTTAACATATATTGAAATTAAGATGTTGTGTTAATTAGTAGACTTTTGAATTAAAATTTTGAAAAATAAAAAGAGAAAGAAGTAGTAACAAATGTATATTAGAGGTTGAAAATAGGGTCAAGTCATATTAAAGGGGATTGTTGAATTCTTATGCTTTTGATGATTAACAAACTACGGAGAACTGAGATCTGGTAAAAGGAATTAATCCTTTGAATGGTGGTTGTTCAAGACAAGTCAATGGAGTGCAGTTGTAAAGTTGCCTTACCTTTTGTGGTAGGTGGACACGACAACATAGGCGCAAGGTTCTCAGCCAATGACACGTTACTAGGTTGTTTTTGTCTATGATTTACATAGGCATTTTGACAAGAAACAACCTTTTGTAATCAAGAAAATTCAAAGCTAAATCTATTTTCTCAAGAAAGAACAAACTTATATCAACAACAAGGGACCTGATCGAGTCATCTGCAGAAATTCTTAAGTTGTCATTTGGGTTTAGTGTCTTGTGTTAAAACATAGTAAGATCTATTCCTATCCTATAAAGGAACATATATCACTTCAATTGTAATCTTTGTGAAGTCAAGTTCATGGCTAGAGTTAGCCGTGGTGTGTTTGGTTAAAGTCTCTTTTTTTTGTTAAGTGGATGATATTATTAGCAAAGAAGCTTAAGTTTCATTACAAAATCAGGGAATAGTCTTATTCCCTGTATATATTGTAGCATTGGTTTCTATCAAATTACTATTATGAGTCGAAATTTTCCTTGTAAACGTAATTCCTAGTATATCTGTCCAAACTGATTCATTTGCTAACATCGAAGGAACTTGCAAAATTCTTGTGCGGTCAAATATTGCTTCTTGGACCTTTCATGGGCTAAGAGGTGAGCTACCTTGTTCTGCTTTTTATAGGTATACGAGTGTTTTGAATCTCCCAATAGTTGTATCAATGACCCGTATTCATGAATTATAGACCAATAAGATTTGTGGTCATTGTTAATAAAATTTATTACGTCGATTGAGTCTGTGGAGATGTCCACAGGTATCAAGTTGTTTTCCTTTGCAATCTTAAGTCCCTGCATAAGAGGTAATAATTTTGTCAGATCATTAGTACTAATTGGAATACCCTTCATGAAACCTAGTATTCAATCACCTCTATTGTTACATATAACTCCTCCAATACCCCCTACACCGGGATTACCTAGGGAGGAACCATCAATATTGGAGTAATTTCCCTAGATAATCATTCATGTTTGGGAAATTACCTAGGAATAGCACTTATGTTTGTTTTAGGACTACAATATCACCCAACTTTACCTATTTTCCTCAAAATATATTTGACACAAAAAAAACATTATCTCTCTCCTAATGGGATGCCATGTCACATTATTCCTTTTTTTATTATTAACAAAAAAAAAATTAAAATTTAGACAACCCATATATTATACCCAGAAAAAAAATATTACATAAGGAATTGTAATATGAGCTCCTCCAATTCGTCAAGAAAATATGTGGCTTCCTTCGATTCTTCGAGGAATAAATTAACGAATTCGCATAAGGAACTGTCTCCTGAGCCGCTTTATATCTTTGATGTCGACCAAAGAAATCTTCACGAGGTAAAAGTCAAGTTTTCTTCTGATTCTTTTATTTTTGAAGTGTATTTTGTGAAATAATTTGAATACTTAACTTGATATTGGAGTAATTTTCTTAAAATTTAGGGGTTTTTTGCTTTCTTGTTTTTGAATTGGATATTTCTATTGTTTGAATCTGCCTAAGCTTTGAACAATTTTTTATAGTTTGTGTAACTATCTTTTTTTTACCATGAACACGAAACCTTTGATTTTTTACCATGAACACGAAACCTTTGATTTTTTACCATGAACAAGCAACAAATGTTTATAGTTTGTGTAAAAATCAATGTTCCTAATATTTAGTTTATCTGTAAATATCCAACTAAATCTACTGTCTTCTTCATCAGCTTTAAGGAACTAGTTTAATTTTTTTCTACACAGCAAGACTAAATTTTTGTATGGATATAACGGCAAATACTCGTAAATGAAACATAGGATAAAGATTTTCTCTAGAAAATTAAAGTAAATAAATTTTCATAGAGAATGGATTAATGCTCTCTTATAGATACATTAAACAAGTTGTCATTTAAAGAATTAAAAAAATATTACTAATAAATTAAAAAAATGTGACATGGCATCCTAGTAGGAGAGAGATAATGTATTTTTTGTGTCAAGTATATTTTGAGGAAAATAGGCAAAGTTGAGTGATATTGTAGTCCTAAAACAAACATAAGTGATATTTCTAGGTATTTTCCCAAACATGGGTGACTATCTAGGGAAATTACTCTCAATATTGAGTTTATAATGGACAAATAATGGAGGTTCCCACTTTAGGTTAATAGTATGTTTAATAGCAGTATCTTTTTTAGCAATTAAAAGAGTGTATTCAGTAGCTTTTGCGATGGTATCATAAGTATTGATGGGTGCCTTCTTCTTATTAAAGAGATAGTCATTTCTAGCTAACCAAATATGTCATAAGAAAAATGGAATTAGGTCTTTCCATGATAAGAAGTTATTAAAGGGACTGTCACAGAATGTGCAAACAGGAGATATATGCATGCCAATAAGGTCAAGATATTGTTTAGTAGGTAATATGTTGTGGTGGAGGAGCCAAATGAAGAACTAAATTTTATTTGGAGCCATAATTTTTCAAATTCAATTGAAGTTATTGTTACTGTTGTGAATAGAGCTATCCTCTTTGGAGTCTAAGAACGTGTAAGCAGATTTTGTTGTGAATAGACCATCCAAAGTTAGGCGCCACACGATCTTATCATCAACGGAGTTCGTGCTAAGGACATAAGTATTTTGTATAGAAAAAAATCGGGGACTGGGGTAAGGAGAAGGATAATCTATTAAAATTTCAAACCCCGTTGATGAAAATGTCTTTGATCTTGTGTTTCAAAAAAATGTCTTTGATCTTAATATTTTCCTCATCTCGATTTACAGGACCTTGAATACAACTTCTAATGTTATTATGAAAAGGTACCCAAATATCATGCCAAAAGTTAACTGAACAACCATTATTGACGACCCATGAAGTAGCTTTGTTACAAGTTTCCATCCATTAAGGATACACTTCCAAGTGAATGATGAATTAGCTCTGGGAGATTTGTTTGGTTGAAGTCTATGTTAATCAGTGGGCAATAAAGTTATTATTCTAAGTCTTTTAATAGAGGTGTTGCACAACATGAGCCAATCCTAATTTATTGCCCATTGTACCTATCTTGTTGCATTGTAGATAGATACGCTGAGAGTAAAAAAAAGAGTAAGTTGTTTAAAGAAAAAAACTACTCTCACCAAAAGGATTACATAGGAAACAAAACAAAAC
>JAJOOS010022497.1:0-17871 GCA_029582725.1 Solanum chiquidenum | reverse complement strand
TCCCAAGTTCGAATGTGTCCTTAAAGATTCAAGGACCTTTATGTTAAAGAGTTTCCTTAAGTTCAATGTATTAGATAGTAGTTTCTTTTGTATTGTAAGGGCCGTGTCCCTCTTGTGTTGTAGTCGTGTTTTAAGATGGCTACTTTGAGATGTAGTATTACGATTGTGTATTAAAGGTTTTAAATGAGGTGATTTTTAAGTCTTGTGTTATATTATGAAAAAAATTAAATTTTCCGCTATTTTTTTATGATAATGCAATGACGAATGCTAAGGGTTTGTATAAGACCTCCGAGAGGTCGAATACGCCGGTGACGACTAGGGGGTGCTCTCGGGTCATTACATTTTCGGTCCAAGATTTTAACTTCCGATAGTTTATGGATACTATCCATCCAGTTACAGGTCTCATAGAAACAAGCCCCCCTTTTCATTTGGGACTACTATGATTCTTCCATTTTTTGGTACACATTGTACCGAACTCACCCACTTGCTATCCGTAATAGGGTAAATTACACATGCATCCAACCACTTTATTATTTCCTTTTTCACCACCTCTTGCATCGGTGGGTTCAATCTCCTTTGGTGTTCGACACTCGGTTTACACTGACTATCAAGTTGAATTTTGTGAGTGCAAATGCCGGGTGGAATGCCCACAATGTCAGCGACAGTCCACCCAATAGCTTTGATGTATCTTCTCAAAACTTCAAGAAGCAACTTTACTTGCCATTCAAGTAAGTCAGCTACAATGATTACTGGTAAGGTGTTATTTAATCCCAAGAATGGATATCGAAGATGAGCGGGAAACACTTTCAATTCAAGCTTCAGTTGTTCCTCCGTTGATGTCTTGGCGGGAGGATTTTCTCAATTCCTTAGGTCAATATCCAGCTTTAATGGGTTCCTTGAACATTCCCCTAATCTCGAAAGGGAAGCTACCACCTCATCATAAACTTGGACTTCGGTCTCATCATAGTTTGCAAGCACAGCCTCAAGCTGCTTACTCATACACATCAAATGGCTCACACTAGCCACTGCTTCATCAATTACATCAATTTTTGATACTACATGAATATTGCTTGGGTGCTTCATTGACTTCCACACATTAAAGGTGAATTCATCTTTGTTCACCCGGAACTTCAATTCTCCATTTTCAACATCCATTAGCGCTCTCCCAGTTGCTAAGAATGGTCTTCCCAAAATTATGGGAATTTCAGCATCAATTTCGCAATCAAGGATGACAAAACCAATCGGAAAGATTAATCGGTCAACCTTCACCAAGATATCATAAAGTATCCCCACGGGGTGCTTGATTGAACTATCTTCCATCAGAGGCCTCATTGTTTTGTATTTTGGTTCACCCAATCCAAGTTGTGTATAGATTGTATATGGCATTAGATTTATACTTGCCCCCAAATCACATAGAGCTTTGGCAAATTGGAGCATACCGATAGTGTAAGGGATGGTGAATTCTCCCGGATCTTCTTTCGTTTTAATCATGTCATTAGTCATATTTGCACTTTAACTATGAAAGACTTCAATTGGCTCGAAGTCCAAGCGTCTTTTTTTGTGACTAACTCCTTCATGAACTTGGCATAACCCGACATCTCCAACAATGCTTCCACTAATGGTAGATTTATAGAGAGTGACTTGAACACTGATAAGAACTTCTTGAATTTCTGATCCTCATTTTTCTTCTTGAGACGTTGGGGAAATGGAGGGGTTATTTTGGGAAGAGGTTTTACCAATTTTGGGATTGAGGTGCTATTTCCTTCATCTTTTTGTAACTCATTGGCAAGGCTTTGTTGGATGGGAATCTCTTCTTCATCAATATATTTTTCTTCTTCATGAGCTTGTGCTTCGTCATTACCCTTCATATCACCTACCACTATCTTTCCACTTCGAGTAACCACAACCAGATTTTTGTCACCATTTTCCCTCAAAGTTGTTATGTATATTGCTTCGCCCTTCCCCATTACTTTGGGTTCCAATTGTGCTGAAAGTTGACTCAATTCACCTTCAAGTTGCTTGATTGCCTCAGCATGAGAGTTCACTGTATTTTTTAATGATGAGAAATTGGCTTTCATCCCTTTTAGCATGTCATCTGACCCCTCAACCTTATCAAGGATGCGAGACAACAAATCATCCACTCATAGACTACTTGAACTACCCTTTGATTTTGGGCTATCACTTGATTGTGTATGGTCCTCTTCATGTTCATCTTCTCTTCTCCAATGGTCACTTTGTTCAGCCCACTCTTGATAGTATCGTCTCCGCTCCTCTTCTTTGTGACAGTTCCAACCTTGATTCCCACCATGCTTTAAGTAGCTTGGGTGGAAACCCTCCTCAAGCTTGTGAGAGTTCCAACCCTGATTCTCTCTCGACTTAGAGAAGAACGAGTGAGAATCCTCCTCAATTCTAAACACTCCCCTTTCTTCTTTGGGTTTGCCCACATTTTCTAGCACTTGTTTTTGTAGGAACTTCATTTGGGATAACATCTTGCTGATGTTCTCATCCCTTTATTTTTCCTTATCAAGTTGTTCTTGCGTCATCCTAAAATAAAAAGGTGAAACTTGGTCTTCTTGAGTGTACCATGCTTGATTTATTTTTGTCATGTCATCAAGAAGAGACGAAGCCACCTCAAACGATTGCAACATTATTCCTCCTCGAACCAATTGACCAGCTACTCCTTTATTTACCAAGTCAAGACTTCTATAGAAGTATTGTAGCAGCACGTTGTTTGGAAGTCTGTGAGTCGGGCATTGAAGTAATATCTTCTTCAACCTCAGCCACATTTTGTGGATTGGTTCACCTTCCAATCGCTTGAAACCTTGAATGTTATCTCTTAGTATCATCATCCTCGATATGGGAAAGAATCTCACATTGAACGCCATGGTAAGCTCCTCCCAAGAGGTGATGTAATTCTTTGGTAACTCAGCCAACCATTTGCTAGCTTCACCTATCAAAGATAACGGGAACAACCTGATATGGACTGACTCTTGTGACACGTTCTTGAATGAGAACGGACCACAAACATTCATGAAATTCTGTATATGCTCATGTGGGTCCTTGTGAGCCAATCCTCCATAAAGTCCTTTCACTTGGAGAAAATGGAGTGTTGTGCTAGTAACATGGAATATATCATTCCCATCGGTAGACGATAGATAGATTGCACCAATTCCACCCAATTGGATTGGGTCATTTACACTATTAAGATCGTCAATATCGCCTTGGTGGCCCACTTGGCTATCATTACTTCCTGCCTCACTCATTTCTTCTTCTGTTCAACACAACCAATACAAACACAAAACAAATTAAATCAATTCAACTACAGCTAACAAAAGCACAAATTAAACTTCGATAGGAGAATTCTAAACAACACCACTCCCCGGCAGCGGCTCAATTTGATTAACGTATCAACTACACCTCATATGATACTAGGTGTAGTCGATCGTTAAGCAATATAAACCCAACGAAAGAGTTGGGGTCGATCCCACAGAGAGTAGTTTGATTTTGAATTCAATTATGAAGTTATAACAATGATTTCAATAGCTGGAGGAATGGAATTTATCGGAAACTCTTAATAAAACTAGAAAAGTGACATCAATGTTAGGTAAAGGGATTTGAGATTAGAAAGCAACCACAACAATTAACTAAGAATAATCAAATAAGTGAAAGGTACTTGGGGGATTGACCAACTAATTGCTAAATCTAAATCAATGGGTGTTAATTGATCACCAAAAGTACTAACTCTTTGTGGGCAAGATGAACTTTAGATGAGATAATTTTCTCTCGAACAACTACCTCATTTCAATTGAGTTGATCTCTCGAACCTCAATGTGTTAAATATGAAAACCAGCCAATAACCTTACTACATCCACTCTCTCGAGCTAGATACATAGAATGAGTCTTGGGATTCAGTCTCGAGCTGAACCCATCATGACTCAACTACTATGAGTGCCAACTTATCACCTTGGTTTTATACTTCTTTCTCAAGCAAGCATAAAACACTTAATCAAGCTGAAATAAACACACAACAAAGCAATTTATCCACAACAATAAATCAGACCCACTTCAAATTAGCACTACAATTGATAATAACTAACACCCATTTAGCCAAATTTAACAATTAATCACATTATAAAAACCCCAAGAATGGGGTTTTAGCTATTCATTATAAAAGAAGAAAATTCAATCCCTACTACATGCTTCATAATTTGGTGTTGATTTCTCTCGTCTTAAAATGAACAAAGCTTCTTTCTATTACAACACCCACTTCAAATCTCTCACGAAAAAATCTCAAAATCAACAAGAATAGTGTTTTGTTCTCTATATTTCATTTCAAGAATGACTGGATGCTTTCTCTCTCTTAAAAAAATCAATATATACTGGTCTGAGATTTAACTTTTTGGGGTTGGTCGATGAGGAAAGTCGAACATCGCCGACTAGTCGGTGATTCGTTAGTCGCCCTTTCCCATTGACTTCTTGCTTCATGTTTTCATCCAACGTGCACTGTAACTTTAGGCGGTCCATATCGAGATGGCCAATCACTTCCGTGATGTGCCTTTTGTTCCTTTGAATCACCAATTCGCTTTTATTTTTACTGCTCGTTCAGTGTTTTCGGTAGTACAATCTCTATTTGCCGATCAATTCGATGATTCACCAATATGAAACACAGTTTGCCCAAATTTCTCTCATTTCAGACATGATGTACTGTAAAATTAGGCGGGCTAGGAGCTGATGAGTCCACATATTGGAATCATTTAGGGTTATACTTTAATAGAAATTGTGTCCTCATATGCTTATTTTATCTCAATATCTGATGAAAACACTTAAGTTTCAGGTATTTGAGGTTTGAAGTAAAGCATGGACACTACGTCGCAAAAAGGAACAAAAAGGCTGAAAAGAACGAACAAATGAAGCCCTGAGTATCACCGAGTCCACTTGACGAGTCACCGAAGGGTCTTACTTTGCCTTTTCTTCCAGTGTGCTGAGCCCTGAAGGAAAGGATCAAGTCAGCGGAAAAAAGGAGCAGTCGGTGTATCGCCAAGAAATTCCGCAAAGCAGTACCATGTCACCCAATAATCCAGAGCACGATGATGTTGAAGGATGGTGCAAGATGGCGATGAACTACACCAAAGGGCAAATCGCCGAGTTGATCTGTGATTCCGACTAATGTCGTCGAATGATCCGCTGTAGCACAAATTTTTTAAAACTATAAATACTCGCTGAGAGTTGTAGTTTAGTATCAATTTTTTAGTGTGGAACAAACTAATATAATTTTTAGTACTATTTATTTTTGCTCTGAGTTTGAGAGGGTTTTGAAAACTTGAAGAAGAAGAGGGTTTCATCTCCAAGGATTTGGACTTGGGTCTCTTGGATTCTTCATTCTTGGCCTGTAACAAGAGTTAAATCTTCATACCTATTTGAATGCAAGCTCATTTAGGCATAAATTTCTATCTCTTGATGTATGGCTAAAAACCCCAATTCTTGGGGTGTGATTTAGCGAATATGGGTTAAGATTGTTGTTGGGTTTTTCTTGCTGATAGATTATATGTAGTTTAATGGTGATTTCATCTAGTAGTTGTGGATGAATTTAACAAATTTGTAGTTTCAAATACAAGTTTATTTGTGTCTTTCCGGCTTGCTCGAAAGAGAAGTCCCGAAACCAAGACTACTATATTGATAGCCTAAGGAGTGGGTCGACATGAGGTTCAGCTCGAGAGAGTGAACCCTAGTCCGATATCCTAACATTCAGCTCGAGAAAGTGAGTGGGGTAAGGCGTATGTTGGTCTTCATGCGGCAAGTGGGTGACCGAGAGGAACCCATTTGAAAAGGGGTAAGTTGCTCGAGAGATAATTTATTCCCACGTAAAGCTTAGCCTAGTCACTATTACTCTATTAATTTTTTATCGAAAGCATGTACCCAATAATTTAGATTAACCCGTATTCCGGTCACATCCCAAGAATCCCCTCTCATTATTTAGAAATCTTTGTTTATTTTGCTGTTTTTACTTACTAGTGACAAAAACCTCCCTTGTTAATTGACACTCTTATGTCCCCCTTTAATTTACAATGTTTTAAATCGTTAATGTCTTTAGCTACGACTAGTTAGAACAAATTTTATTTTTCTATTAATTCTCAAAACCACTCCCTTGGGACTCAACACCAACCCTTGGTTGGGTTATTATACTATTGCACGATCGTAGACACTTGCATAGGAAGTTGTGTCATTGATTACGCAAACATCAAAATGGCGCCGCTGCCGGGGAGTGGTGTTACTTGAGAATTTTTAGTTTAGTAAATTTTTTGTTCTTCTTAGTTGTAGTCTACTTACCTAATTTTTAGTTTTGTTTGTTTGTTATGTGAATATTTCAGAAAGTATAAGTGTTAATTGTAGCAACGGTAGCTAGGTAGGCCACCAAGACGACATAAAAAATCTGAACGATGTCCAAGAGCCCAACATCAATGGCCCCCATCTCATGGGAGGTGTTGGAGCCATCCGTTTACCCATAGCCGAGGGAAATGCAGTGTTCCACATAACGAGAACCATATTGCACCTCTTGCAACTGAAAGAACTTTTCCGCGGACTGGCTCATGAGGATCCTCACAAGCATCTTTGAAATTTTGTAGATGTGTGTTGCCCATTCTCATTCAAAAACATCTCTCATGAGTCGGTTTGGTTGAGGATTTTCCCTTTCTCGTTGATGGGAGAGGCTTGCCCACATGAATCCATCATTTCTTGGGAGAAGTTGGTAACCGCATTTCAAGTGTGATTTTTCCCTTCCTCAAAGATGATGTCACTGCGGGATAGCATCCAGGCCTTTAAACGTCTAGAAGGAGAGCCTCTGCACGAAACCTGGCTATGGTTCAAAAAATTGGTGCTCCAATGCCCAACCCATGGTTTGCCTGATAACGTGCTACTTCAATACTTCTACCGGAGCTTAGAATCGGTGAACAAAGGTGTCACTGATCAACTCTCATCGGGAGGCTTAATGCAGCAACCGTATGCAGAACAGCCTAGCTTTTAGATGGTATGACAACCATCAACAGAGCATGGTACACTCGTGAGGACCAAGTATCCCCTCTCACTCTCAAGCTATCCAAGGAGAAGATTGAAAAAGACAATGAGAGAGATCAGAACATGGCCAAAATCATGACACACCTTGATATTTTATCCAAAAAGTCATGTGGGCTAGTGCCCGTGGTGTCAACGCTGTAAGGGTTGGGGTGATAATCCTGAGGAGATGAAGTTTGAAGCCTTGTATAACGAAGAGGTAAATTTTGTAGCCAACCAGGGCGGTGGCTACCGCTCAAATTAACCAAGGCAGGGTGGTAACCAAAGTTAGGCTAGAGACGAAGGTTAGAAGGACCGGGATCGTGAATGAAGGGACCAAAATCCAAATTGGAAGGATGGGGAGAAGGATAGATACGTGCCTCCCCATGAGCACCAGAAGCCAAAGGATTCTGACGGTGGTAGGTCTAAGGATATGCTCTCACGCATCCTCAACAAAGTTGAAGGGTCAGACAAAATGCTAAAAGGAATGAAAGAAGATGTGTCTAGCCTTAGCCAGACCGTTACCTCTCATTCAGTTTCAATCAAGCAGTTAGAGACCCAGATGGGTCATATCTCGTCTCACCTAAATCTGAGACAGCCAGGGGGTTTGCCAAGTGATACCATGGCTAACCCCAAGAATGAGGTTTAAATGTGAACTTGCATCTAGCCACGACCTTAACTAAGGCACTGTTTGGGAGGCAACCCAAAACCCTTGTTATTTCTATCTTGTCTTTGATAAAATAATGGTGTATTGATTGCGCATGTGAAAGTGTGGAAGTTGAATAAGAAGTACATATTGGCAAACGGAAGACTCGGTAGGTGAATCGTCAAAAGGTTTGGCGACCCCGACACACTCCACTATTTGATCCAACCTAATTTGGGTTTGGATCTATAAAACCCGGTGGACTTAACGAAATCATTGGCGAATCGCTGAGTATATCAGAGATTCTGATGCAGACTGCCATTTGGATTTTCATCTTGACTGAAGGTCCTATAAAACTCGGCGACACAAGTGACAACTCAGTGAATCGCCAACAGGTTCGGCGATGAGGAATAATGTCGCCCAATGGACAAAAACTGGATGGTCTTTCAACCAAAGGTTTAAAAATTTCTAACTTCATTCTCTTTCCATCACTTTTTCACCATCCTAAACTCACACCTGCACTCTAGTTTTATATTTCTTGCACTTTTGGAGTATTTTGGTTCATTGATTTATGCGCGGATTTGGATTGCATTGCAGCCTAGCTTTCGGTAGCATTTTAATCAGTACAAAAGGTTAGCTTCTCAATACTCGTAATTATTTTGTCATGATTGTACTTATTTACAAACTTTTTGATATTGTTAAAATCTGTTGAACCTCCCTGACTGGATAAAATTGGTTAATTGGGGATTATTATTCGATAATCTTCCTTAAACTATTGAATCTTGTTCTCCGATGTATCTAGTTGAGTTAATGGGCGATGGGTGGTATTCGTTTGTTATGGGTCTTGGTTAAATTTGTGATATTTGTGCTTAAATTGTGTTTTCGGGGGTTGTAGGGCCAATTTCAAAAAGTTGGGTCAAAATAGGAACGATGGGTGATTTAGCGAGCTGTGACGAGCTCGTCAAACCACTTTGTGGTTCGCCTAAGTACCCCATCTCACCCTTACTATCATGCTTTATTTGTTGTGGCTGCTGTAACTTTTGGCGAGAAATACGGGATCGCCAAGTGCACTCGGCGACTCACCAAATGTCATCTTATTTGCCCTTTGCCTACACCCCTAACTCCTTCCGCACTATGACTTTTGGCGGATTATATGTGGCTCACCGAATGTATTCGGCGGCACGCCGAATGGACTATCTAGTCTTTCTGCAGCTGAATGTCTTTGTTTTGGTTGTCAAATATGTTCTAACATTATCTTAAGACTTTGGAGACATGGCCAGACAAAAATTTGCAGGAAGAAACATGCCACCTAGACACATAAGAGCACAACAGTTCAGAAGAACTGAAAGGAGCGATAACAAGACAGCCAGTTCAAGGAGAAGGATGCCCATCGACCCTAATGTCCCTTCGTGGGCTCGAGGGTTCAGCAATGCGATATATGCCTTTGTGACAGCTCACGAGTTGGACAATATGATCGAGGCTAACATCGCTGCAGAAGTTGAAGCAGAGCGAAAAGAAAAAGAAAACCAGAAGCAGAATGACAACACTCCGGGCACTAATGCCCAGACATATGGAATGAATGCTTAGACAGGATCCCCTCTTTACCTCCCTCTCTGTCTTTCTTTATTTTACATTTCAGATTCTGTGTTATTTGCATTTGAGGACAAATTTCTTTTTTATTGTGGTGGGGTGAGGCCCACAGCTTTTGTGTGCTACTTTTGTTCATGTTTTCTGTATATATTTGGGTCGTTCTGTTTTAAAAATGTGTTAATACTGGTTTCTGTGAATGTTTGAGCTTATGGCTCCTTTTGTTTTCAATTGCCAAATGATTTTGATTTTGATTTTGATCCGTCCGAAAATATTTTTCCACATCTCGTGTGATGAATGTGATTGTTCTTTTGCAAAATTTAATTCTTGGTTCCAATCAATACCGATGACTTGAATAGTGCTCTCAATCAAACAAACATGAATGTACGGCTACGATGAGGCCAAATGATGTTGGATAGACAATATGTGAACTCTTTGCATCTCATTGTGACTAGCTTGTTATCAATTTGAGTCTCTTGTGATGATCATTGCACACTAGAGAAAGTGTGGAGTCTTGTTTGACTATAGTGTCAATGCCTAGTATGATGAGCTTACTTTGAACTATGCATGACAATACCTAGAATTTGCCCCGTTGGTCTAGTTGATTATGTAAGGCTTTCTCTTGAGATGATCTTAGGCAAATTTTGAAGAGTGTGAACCAGTTTGACATATACCTCTTTTGTGACCTCCTTTGTGAGTGTGTGAACCTCTCTTGAACACCCCTTGAACCTTACCTTTCTTTGGAAGAAACTTGATGAAACCTAGACCTTTCTTAATACACTACCTATAATCCACTTGATTTGTGGTTTAGTGAATAGCCAACTTAGGCCAAAACCCTAAGTTGGGGGTGTGGTGAAAAGAAAAAGGGGAAATCAAGAAGTGCAAGAAAAGTCTCCCTAAACCCATGGTATTGAATAAAAATGGAACCCCTCCATATATAAAAATAAAAAAAAATAAAAAAAAGAATGAAAAATAAAGTAGTGGAATAAAGTACAAAAGAAATGGGTTCCCAAACAATTCATGGAAAGTGAATAATAGGATGACTTATGAGCACTAAAAAGAATGATGAAGGAAAAGGAAAGGAAGTGTTGTGAGCACCACATTTCATGAGGATAAAAGTCAATGATCCTAAATGACCATACATTTGCACTCAGCCCCATTACAAGCCTTAAAAACACCTTTTTTTATCTTGAGTGAGCTGAAACAAATGTTGATCAGAAAATACGGGAAAACCTATGGGTGAAAGCATGCATTGTGTTCTTCCTTGTGAGAGTGAGCGTTGCATCTGATTTTGAAGCTTTAAACTATGAACCATTGTGTGATTATGGAATCATTCTTTCTATGAGGGCATTTGAACACTTTAGTTGTGCTTGAACTTGCATTTCAAGCAAGTATTGTGAGCATGAGGTTCTTTGATATTGGTGAGTCACAACTTGAATCTTTGAGTGCATATTTGATTTGTGCATAAGTAAATTGAGTTTTGTTGTGTGCATTCATGATTGAGTCTTGTGTAGTACTGTTCAAGACACCCTTTTTGCACGACTGAACTTGAGTTTGCTTAAGGACAAGCAAAAGTTTAAGTTGAGGGTGTTGTTGTGTTCACAAATGGGACTAATTTAGGGCTATATTTTAATAGAAATTGTATCCTCAAATTCTTATTTTATCTCAATATCTGTTGAAAATACTTAAGTTTCAGGTATTTGAAGTTTGAAGGAAAGCAAGGACACTACGTCGCAAAAAGGAACGAAAAGGCTGAAAAGAACGAAGAAATGAAGGCCTGAGGATCGCCGAGTCCACTTTGCGAGTCACCGAAGGGTCTTACTTTGCCTTTTGTTCCAGTGTGATGAGCCCTGAAGGAAATGATCGAGTCGGCAGAAAAAGGGAGCAGTCAACATATCACCGAGAAGTTCCGCGAAGTAGTACCATGTCGCCCAATGACCCAGAGAATGATGATGTTGAAGGATGGTGCAAGATAGCGATGAACTACACCAAAGGGTGAATTACCGAGTTGATCGGTGATTCCAACTAATGTCGCCGAATGATCCACTGCAGCACAGATTTTTGAAAACTATAAATACTCGCTTAAAGTTGCAGTTTAGTATCAGATTTTTAGTGTGGAACAAATTAATATTATTTTTAGTACTTTTTATTTTTTTCTCTGAGTTTGAGAGGGTTTTGAAAACTTGAAGAAAAAGAGGGTTTCATCTCCAAGGATTTGGACTTGGGTCTCTTGGATTCTTCATTCTTGGCCTGTAACAAGACTTAAATCTTTATACCCATTTGAATGCAAGCTCATTTAAGTATAAATTTATATCTCTTGATGTGTGGCTAAAAATCCCTCATTCTCTGTGATTTAGCAAATATGTATTGATATTATTGTTGGGTCTTGCTTGCTGATAGGTTAGATGTATTTTAATGATGATTTCACCTAGTGGTTGTGTTTTAATTTAATGGGTTTGTAGTTGCAAATACAAAGCCACCTATGTATTTTCGGCTTGCCCGAGAGGGAGGTCACAAAACCAAGACCACTAGACTGATGGCCTAAGGAGTGGGTCGACATGAGGTTCAGCCCGAGAGGATGAGCCCTAGTCCCATATCCTACACTCATCTCGAGAGAGTGAGTGGGGTAAGGTGTAGGTTGGTCTTCATGCGGCAAATAGGTGTCGAGAGGAACGCATTTGAAATGAGGTAAGTTACCCGAGAGGGAACTTATTTCCATCTAAAGCTTAGCCTAGTCACTATTATCTTGTCAATTTCGTATCGAAAGCATGTACCCAACTATTTATCTCAACTGGTATTGCGGTCACACCCCAAAAACTTTTCCTCACACTTGATTTCCTTGTTATTTTTGTTGGTTTTACTTACTAGTGACAAAAACCCCATTGTTATTTGACACTTTTGTGTCCCCCTTTCATTTAAAATATTTTTAATTGTTAATCTCTTTAGCTACGACTAGTTAGAATTAAATTTTATTTTCTATTAATTATCAAAATCGCTCCCTTGGGACACGACCCCAACCCTTGGTTCGATTACAATACTATTACACAATCGTAGACACTTGTACTGGAAGTTGTGTCGTTGATTAAGTAATAAACATCAAAATGGCGTCGCTGCCAGGGAGTGGTGTTACTTGAGAATTTTTAGATTAGTAGAAGTTTTGTTCTTCTTAGTTAAAGTCTAATTACCTAATTTTTAGTTTTGTTTGTTTGTTGTGTGAATATTTCAGAAAGCATGAGTGTTGATGGTAGCAACGGTAGCCAGGTAGGCCACCAAGATGACATCGGAAATCTCAACGATGACTAAGAGCCCAACATTAATGGCCCCCATCTCATGGGAGGTGTTGGAGCTATTTATTTACCCCCAGCCAAAGGAAATGCAGTGTTCCACATAACGCGCACCACGTTGCAACTCTTGCAACTAAAGGTACTTTTCAGCGGACTGGCTCATGAGGATCCTCACGAGCATCTTCAAAACTTTGTAGATGTGTGTGGACCATTCTCATTCAAAATCATCTCTCAGGATTTGGTCCAGTTAAGGCTATTTCCTTACTCATTGATGGGAGAGGCTTATAAGTGGCTAGCCGAGCTACCACGTGAATCAATCACTTCTTGGGAGGAGTTGGTGACCGCATTTCAAGTGCGATTTTTCCCTCCCTCGAAGATGATGTCACTGCGGGATAGCATCCAAAACTTTAAATGTCTAGAAGGTGAGCCTCTGCACGAAACGTGGATAAGGTTCAAAAAGTTGGTGCTACAATGCCCAACCCACGGTCTGTCGGACAACGTGCTACTTCAATACTTTTACCGGAGTTTGGATTCAGTAAACAAATGTTTCGCTGACAAACTCTCGCCTAGAGGCTTAATGCAGCAGCCATATGCAGTAGTAGCCCAGCTTTTAGATGGTATGACAACCATCAATAGAACATGGTACACTTATGAGGACCAAGTCTCCCCTCTCACTTTCAAGCTATCTAAGGAGCAAATTGAAAAATACAATGAGAGAGATCAGAACATGGCTAAAATCATGACGCAACTTGATATTTTATCCAAAAACATCATGGGGACCGGTTCCCATGGTGTCAATGTTGTGGGGGTCGAAGGTGTTAATCCTGAGGAGATGAAATTTGAAGCCTTGTACAACGAGGAGGTAAATTTTCTAGACAACCAGGGCGGTGGCTACCGCTCAAACTACCCAAGGCAGGGCGATAACCAAGGTTGGGCTAGAGATGAAGGTTGGAAGGACCTATATCGTGAATGGAGGGACCGAAATCCAAATTGGAAGGAAGGGTAGAAGGATAGATATGTGCCTCCCCATGAGCGCCAGAAGCCCAAAGGAGTCGGACGGTGGTAGGTCTAAGGATATGCTCTCGCGCATCCTCAACAAAGTTGAAGGGTCAGAAAAAATGCTAAATGGCATGAAATAAGATTTGTCTACCCTCAGCCAGGCCGTTACCTCTCATTCAGTTTCAATCAAGCAGTTAGAGACCCAGATGGGTCATATCTCATCACACCTAAATTCGAGACAGCCAGGGGGTTGGCCGAGTGATACCATAGCTAACCCCAAGAATGAGACTTAAAGGTGAACTTGCGTCATGCCACGACGTTAACTAAGGCGTTGTTTGGGAAGCAACCCCAAACCAGTTACTGCTTTCTTTTGCTTTGATAAAATAATGGTATGTTGACTGTACAGATGAAAGTGTGGAGAGTGAACGAAAAGTGTAGATTGGCAAACAATAGATTCAGTCGGCGAGTCACCGAAGGGGTCGGCGAATCCGATTTTATCCGCCGTTTGACTCAATACATCATCAACATTGGAGTTTGTAAAACTCAGCGAGCTTTAGAAATTATTGGTCAATCGCCGACCATGTCGGCGACTGCGAGAGACACCGTTGATTGGACCCTCGTAAAACCAAAGGTTCTGTAAATATCGGCAAAAAAACTAAGCAATCGGCACTGCACCGAGTGAGTAGGTGAGTTTGACTAACGTCACCGAGTGGGCAAAAACTGGACGGTCTTTGCAAGCCAAAGGTTTAAAAGTTTCAACTTCATTCACTTTCCCCCTCTTTTCATCTGTCCAAACTCACATCAGCACTTTAGTTTTTATATTCCTTGCACTTTTGGAGTATTTTTTGTCATTAATTTGTGTGTGGATTTGGAGTGTATTGCCGCCTAACTTCTCGGTAGAATTTCAATCAGTACAAAAGGTTAGTTTCTTAATACCCGTAATTATTTTGTCAACATTGTACTCATTTGCACACTCTTTGACATTGGTAAGATCTGTTGAACCTCCCTGATTGGATAAAATTGGTTAAGTGTTGATTGTTATTCAATAACCTTGCTTAAACGGTGAATTCTTGTTCTATGATATATCTAATTGAGTTAATGTGTGATGGGTGATATTCGTATGTTATGGGTCTTGGTTAAATTTGTGATATTTGTGCTTAAATTATGTTTTCAGGGGTTGCGGAGCTGATTTCAAAGAGTTAGGTCCAAAGTAGGCACGATAGGTTATTCGGCGAGCTGTGACGAGCTCGCCGAACCACTTTGCGGTTCACCTAAGCACCCCATCTTACCTTTACCATCATGCTTTATTTGTTGTGGTTGTTGTAACTTTTGGCGAGAAGCACAGGATTGCCAAGTGCACTCGGCGACTAGTCGAATTACACCTTAATCGCTCTTTGTCTGCACCCCTACCTCCTTCTGCATTATGACCTTCGGCGGATTGTCTGAGGCTCGCCGAACGTATTCGGCGGCACGCCGAATGGATCATCTAGTCTTTCTGCAGATAAAAGTCTCTGTTTTGGTTGTCCAATATGTTCTAACATTATCTCAAAGACTTTGCAGACATGGCCAGACCAAAAGTTGCAGGAAGAAACATGCCACCAAGACACATCAGAGCACAATAGTTTAGAAGAGCTAACAATAACGAGAACAAGGAAGCAAGTTCCAGTAGGAGGATTCACATTGACCCTGTTGTCCCTTAATGGACTTGAGGTTTCGTCAATGCGATATATGCCTTCAAAACAGTGCATGATGTGGATAACATGGTTGAGGCAAACATCGCTACAGAAACTGAAGTATAGAAAAGAAAAAACGAGAACCTGAAGCAGACTAACAACACACCGGGCACTGAGACCCAAATAGATAGAGAGACTGCATAGACAGGACCTTTCTTTACCTCCCTCTCTGTCTTACTTTATTTTACCTTTTGGATACTTTATTTTAATTGCATTTGAGGACAAATTGCTTTTAATTGTGGAGGGGTGAGGCCCACACCTTTTGTGTTGATATTCGTGTTGTTTTGTATATATTTGGGTTGTTCTGTTTAAAATTGTTTTTACACTGCTTTTAATGGATGTTTGAGCTCATGGCTCCCTTTTGTTTTAAATTACAAATATAATTTTGACCCTTCCGAAAAAAATTCATTTTTCAAAAAATTTTGCCACCTCGTATGTTAAAAGTGGTTGTTCTTTTGCAAAATTTTAGTCTCGATTCCGATCAGTACTGATGACTTAAATAGTGCTCTCAATCAAATGAACATGAATGTGCGACTATGACGAGACCAACTGAAGTTGCATAGACAATATGTGAACTATTTGCATCTTGTTGTGATTAGTCATTTATCGAATTGATTCTCTTGTAATGACCATTGCACACTAGCGAAAGTGTGTAGTCTTGTTTGACTTAAGTGTCGATGCCTTGTGTGATTAGTTTACTTTGAACCATGCATGAATAAACCTATAATTTGCCCCGTTAGTTAGATTGATTTAGAAAGGTGTGCTCTTGAGATGATCTTAAGAAATTTTAAAGAGTGTGAGCCAAATCTGACATATGCCTCTTTTGTGGCCTACCCATGAGTGTGTGAAACACTTTTGAACACTCCTTGAGCCTTACCTTTCTTTGGAAGAAACTTGATGAACCCTAGACCTTACTTGACCCACTACCTATAATCCTCTTGATTTGTGGTTTAGTGAATAACCAACTTAGGCCAAATTTGGTGAAAAGGAAAAGGAGAAGTCAAGAAGTACAAGAAAAAGTCTCTCTAACCCATGGTATTGCAAAACAACATGGAAGTGCAAAAGAAATTGGGTTTTCAAGCAATACATGGAGAGTGAATAAAAGGAGGACTTAGAAGCACTAGAAGAAAAAGTGATAAGTGAAAGGAAAAGGAGGTTTTGAGAACACCACATCTCATGAGGATGAAGAAGTCACTGAACCTAAAATGATCATACCTTTTCACTTAGCCCCACTACAAAGCCTTGAAAAGACCTTTTTGATCTTGAGTAAACCGAACCGAAAGTCGATTGGAAAATAAGGGCAAACCTATGGGTGAAAACATGCATTGTGTTCCTCTTTTTGAGTGTGAGCGTTTCATATGATTCCTGATATTAAATTGATTAACTTTTGTGTGTGAATATGGAATCATTCTTTGTGTGAGGGCATTTAGGTACTTCTGTTGAGCTTGAACTTGCATTAGTAGTAGGTATTGCGAGCATGAGAATCTTTGATATTGGTGTGTCACAACTTGAATCTTTGAGTACACAATTGAATCTTCGCATAAGTAGTTTGAAGTCTTGTTGTGTACATTCACGATTGAGTCTTGTGTAGCACTGTTTGAGACATCCTTTTTGAACGACTAAACTTGAGTTTCCTTGAGGACAAGCAAAAGTTTAAGTTGGGGGTGTTGATGAGTCCACAAATTGGACTCATTTAGGGATTTATTTTAATAGAAATCGTGTTCTCAAATGCTTATTTTATGTCAATATCTGATAAAAATGCTTAAGTTTCAGGTATTTGAATTTTTAGTGGAAGCATGGACACTTAGGTGCAAAAAGTAACAAAAAGGCTGAAAAGAACGAAGAAGTTGAAGCATGAGCATCGCCAAGGATACTTGGCGAATCGCCAAAGGGACGCACTCCGTTCTTTGTTCCAGTACGCGAAGCCCTGAAGGAAGTGGATCAAAAGGCGATTAAAAGAGTAGTTGGCGTGTCACCGAATAGTTTCATGAAGCAGTACTATGTCGCCCAATGACACAGAGCACGACGATGTCGAAGTATGGTGCAAGACGGTGATCACTTGTACCTAAGGGCGAATCGCCGAGTGATCGGCGATTCCAACTAATGTCGCCTAATGATCCGCTGCAGCACAAGTTTTTGAAAACTATAAATACTCGTTAAGAGATCACATTTTTACATGGAGATTTTTAGTGTGAAACAATTAATATAATTTTAGTACTTTTTATTTTTGTTCAGAGCTTAAAGAGGGTTTTAAAAACTTGAAGAAAAAAAGGGTTTCATCTCCAAAGATTTGGACTTGGGTCTCTTTGATTCTTCATTCTTGGCCTATAAAAAGACTTAAATCTTCATACCCATTTGAATGCAAGCTCATTTAGGTGTAAATTTCTATCTCTTGATGTGTGGCTAAAAACCCCCATTCTTGGGGTGTGATTTAGCAAATATGTGTTGATATTATTGTTGGGTCTTGCTTGCTGATAGGTTAGATGTATTTTAATGGTGATTTCACCTAGTGGTTGTGGTTTAATTTAATGGGTTTGTAGTTGCAAATACAAAGCCACCCATGTGTTTTCGTCTTGCC
>JAJOOS010022496.1:0-19019 GCA_029582725.1 Solanum chiquidenum | reverse complement strand
CTTAGAATCATGTTCCTTCAGTTTGTACTTGCATTTTCAGTGTATTTGCATGTTCTTGGAACTCAGTTCAGTCAGAAATTCAGTTCTCAGTGTTTAGTGGTAGGGATTGCAGCCCTCTCCCTCCATTTCAGCTAGTTGAGTCTTCATTCGAAGACGAATGGTCCCAAGGGGGAGATAATGTAACACCCCGTATCCTAGATAGACCAAAAATGCAGACTTTGAGAAGTTGCAGGTGCAACCCACAGTTTCCATCCACGGACTGTAGGTCAGACCACGGCCCGTGCTGGTGGTTCGTGGTTCACCACTGCAACCCCTCTCCAAACCCAGCTTAGAAAATCGGCCAAGTCTCGACCCACGGTCCGTAGGTCAGACCACGGTCCGTGGTCTATGTTCGTTGATCAAGACTCCCTTACCCAACCTTTGACATGAACTACGGTCGACGAGCATGGACCGTCATTCGATCCATGGTCCGTAGGTCTGACCGTAGATGAGGGTCAGCAGCCAGTTAGATTAAAATTGTTGATGGGGTAAACTTCAAATGGTCATAAATCTTAGCACAAAAGGAATTATATGTCCCATGACCTATGATAAGATACATAGTTGAATCCTCTTTCCAACGCCGCTGAATTTGCTAAAATCTGACCTCCGAGTAAAAAGTTATGCTTGTTTTAGTGAAGCCCTGCCGGACAGACTTGACCGACGGACCCAAACGACGGCCGATAGCTCAAACGACGGACCGTCGTTCCTTCCATGGATGGGCTTCGCCATAAATAAGTCAGGGATCTTTTGGTATTTTCCTATATCATTAGACTCCTAAGTTACATCGTTTAAACCCTAAATTATGAGGTTTTAGTCAGTTTAAGCCTAAAAACATAACTAAAACTTACCTAAGTCAAGTCATTAATCAAAACATAGAAAATTTGAACGCTAAGAGGAGAAAAAGGTCAAGAACCCTTGTTCAAGATCGCAACAAGTTTTCTTCAGTTCCAGCCTAGAAATCAAAGGATTTCTCCGTGAAATTCGTCACCAGGTATATGTGATTTCACTAGTAGGTTTCTTTCACTCATAAGGTCCCTAGTTTTCAGTCAGTTTCTTGATTCCCTTATCATGAATAGACCTAGGGTTTCTTGAATGTTAGAATTATTGGGTTCTTAGCTATTAGAATGATCCAAATCAGATTAGTATGTTAATATTCAATTTATTGCATGAATTCTAGAACCCTAGCTATGTATTTCTTTAGTTTTTGAATTACACATGCTAGGTCAGATATTTCAGTTATTTAGTTATACATGCCTCAGTTATTAATGCATCAATATCAGTTTAATTATTGCATTCTCAATTTGCATGTTCAGTTTGAGCTATCCAGTAACTTACAAAAATTCAGTCATAATGTGTTAATTACTTAATCCATTGGGAGTAGCAAAATACCGAGTTAGACTAGGGTTCAACGTACCCAAATAGTCCCAGAACTACTAGCCACATAGGTTGTAAGTCCCCTCTGTGAGAATCATTTCAGTAATCACGCCAGCATGCCTCTATACCTCTGGCACGGTATATTGGGTCCTCTCAATGGGGCGTATACATCAGACTCCATATTTAGCTCATGTGGTTTTATTATTGGTTATTAGTATCTCCCACAATTCAGTCAGATTCTATTGCATTGACCATTTATCAGTATATCCAGTATTCAGTTTCAGCATGTTATAAATTGGTCACAGTATTCATTTATCTCAACATTTAGTATCTATATCATGTTCAAATTATATCATTGCTTATTTTCCTTGTTCAATTATATGTTATTTCAGTTGTATTCTATCCTGCATACCTAGTACCTTTCAAGTACTGATGCATACATGTGCTACATCTTCTCGTGATGTAGGTTCAGGTTCTCAGCATGCAGATCACACTTAAATCGATTCCCGATCTCCAGTTCAGCAGAATCAATGGTGAGTCGTCATTCTTCGAGGACCATAGTCATGAGTTTCTTTTCAGTATTTTGAGTCCTTTAGTTTCAGTTTCGCTAGACTTAGCTGGGGCCTATCCCAACATTTCTAGTCAGTTAGAGGCTATTTTCAGACATAGTTAGATTCAGCTTAGTATTGAGTTAATATCTTATTTGTATTAAACTCATCAGTTTTCTTATATATCAGTTATAGCATATGGGTATTCCCCATCTTATCATTTTAATTATGATTTAGCTTCCTCATCAGTTTATTATCTTTAGTATGCTCATGATCATGACAACAGGGTTAGCTTGGGATCAATTGTGGTCCTAGGTCCCGTGTCCGCGTCTCGGGGGTAGTCTCAGGGCGTGACAAAAGAAATGGAAACATCTAAAGTAATTGTCTTCGATCTATGAGGACATACCCTTAGTTTTGGAGAATCTCAAATCCAAGTTTCAACTAGAGAGAAAGCAACTCACTTACCGAAACCTACACTTGTAGTAAACATAAAGAAATGTGGGTTAGCACAATTAAGTACTAAGTATGATAGCCATACAAAAACCTTCTTAAAAAGGACATTTTATTTGAAATCATGCTTTTATACTAGTTTGATAAAACTTCATGAACATAAGTATAAGAGGCATAATATTCAAACATAACCAACATATAAGTCATTTCACCACATTAGAACATAATCAACATATAAACCATTACCTTTACATCAAGCCTTCACCTCAAGTAACCCTCAAGCTATACCTTGTACAATGTATGGATAGCGTCCCATACCTCCATCCACACTAAAGTACCACCTTAAGGTCACCAAAAGTGAACTTACCATTAAACCTTTCCATCTTTACACAATACTAATCCATAAGAGGCATAAACCTTTCATAAGTCATATCATCACATAAGGACCATTACCTAAGGCAACAATAACGCATAGTTGTGCAATGTATGAGTAGCATCCCATACTACTACTCACACTAAGTACTCCTTTGGAGCCACCATAGACAATGCACATTCATATACAATAAGTCATAGCAAAGAAGTAACTCATAAAACAACCCAAGTATAACATGTATCATCTAATGTAAGCATATAAGTCAACATTCTTCATTAACTTCATTAAGGACACATTCATTTATGCCATCATAAGACATTATAGAACTCATTATAGCCCTCTCGAAACCTACTCATGCAACACATGGATAGAATCCCATACTACTACCCACACTTCATAGAACCTCTCAAGTAACTAAAGTGCACATCTCACATGATGGGAATAAGCATTAACCGACATAGACCATGAGAACTAATCATGGAATCGGATATCATGAAGACCCACACCATAAAGAGGTGGTCTACTTTCCTAAGGTACGACCGGTAAAATCTAGATTAGGTAGATCCACTAGCTATAGGACCTATGTGGGCACATAGTTAAGGGATAAGAAAGACGTTCATTGAAATCCGGCCTAACGTAGGAAGAACTTACATATTACCATATCCACTCGGTACTTAGCCTCCATCCACATAGATTAGTTCATTTTCATTACTGTTGTACTTGAGAGGGCCACCAACATTAGGCCTACCGACCCAAAGTACATTACAGAAAGGATATCTCATTGACTTTCCTAGAAAGGGCCACCACCGTTAGGTCTACCGATTCAAGGTTCATTATTTCACACAAGAAAGGGCCACCACAATTAGGTCTACCGCTTCAAGGTTTAACATCACATTAGTTCCTAGACTCACCATGAAGGGCCACCAACATTAGGTCTACCGGTTCAATACATAGCCTAGAATACTTTATCATTCATTCATTCATTTATGAAAGGGATACCAACATTAGGTCTACCGATTCTAGGTTAATAAGATATTAAGTCAAGATACATTCATTATATAAGAAGAGGGTGCCTAAGCTTACCAATTCAAGACATCACAATCACCTTTACATTCATTTATACAAGAATATGATGTATACGCCTACCAATTCAAAATATTCAATTCATAGAAGAAAACCCTTCACATTCCATCTTCATAATTCATGAGTGTTGATTGAGAATATGCTTTCAATCATAACACTATTAAATTCTAGACATGATCATCATACTATCATTGAATTCATAAACATATCCTTCACATCATAATCATACCTTAACCTTCACATGTTGCCTTTCAAGGCCATGGATCACATTCACCCACACACCTTAGATCAATACAATTAGGTATTAGTAATAAAATAATCTCAACATTCTATATTCATATACACATAAACAATTCACAAACGTCATAATCAATCACTTCCCAATCACAAATCACAACATAGGAATTTGGGAGGAAACATGGGTTCTTGGAAGAAATCATCTCAATTCATATTTAAATTTACAATTCATTCATAATTCAATGCAATAAAGCCTTTGGAAAACGTTTAGAATCAAACCCATGCATAGATTTAAATCTATGTTTTTGGGGAAACATTGGAGACTTGAAATAAACTTTGAAATTGGCTCCTTGAAAAAAACTAAGTCAAGGAGGAAGACTACCATTTATTTTATGGAAGAATCGCACAAAAATCCCTTGAAAACCATGAAGTCTTGACCTTGGAAGCTTGAATCCTTCACCTCCAATGGAGGTTTCTAGAGAGAGAACTTTTGGAGGGAAGGGGAGGTTTTGATTTTGGATTTTGAAGTACTAAGTTGTAAATGTATTTTAATACTTAAAAACCCTTAAAATATGTTAATAAACTAATAATAACTGTCCATTAACTCAACTAACCAAGAGAGGAATTTACCAAACCACCCTTTACTTGGCCGAGATTTTGACAGCACACAGGTGCAAACCATGAACCCCCCCCCCCATCCACGTATCGTGGATGGGTTCACGCCCAGACTGTCATCTCATGGTTTGTGACTGAGACATGGTTTTGGGGGCCTTGACCTACGAAGTTCATCCATGGGGCATGGATGGATCTACGGGGTGTAAGTCCCCATCCGTAGGTCATCACAAAAAATAGCTTTCTGGTTTCTTTGGGGTCTTGGGGGTTAGACTTTAGGGTCATCCTCAAGGACCCCTAGGGTTGTCCCTGGAGAGTCGTACCTTGACGTTTAATCCCTAAACCCCTCAACCGAAGCTTGGGACAACATTTAAAAACATGAAACCCCTCAACTACTCGAACACACACTAGTTAGGCTCTAGTTTCACTTATTCATTTTATGAGTCGTTACATTATCCCCCACTTAGGAACATTCATCCTCAAATGACACTTTAAACACATTAAGGGGTTAACGACTCAAGACTAGCATCCCATCATGCATGCAATATCATAAATGATGCACAAAACTAGGAGGAAACATCAACTCCAAACCAATAAGCTCAATGCAACACAAGAAAGTAGGAACTACATCTACAAACTCATTATGCACAAAAACATCAACATTTCTCATTTGATTGGAGGCATTACATTCTCCAACTCATATGATGCTCATTATAACATCATTAGGAACATTATACAATTACTCTCCAAAAGCTCATTTAGGCATGTTCAATAATTCACCTCATCAAGCATATAGGCAACTCATACTAAATGCAATTAAACATGAGGAACATAAATCATGAAGACTAATTTTCTCATATAAACAAGAATTCAACCAGCACATGCATAACATAAGGAGACCATGGAAACACATTTATACACATGACTCCACAACATGAAACAAGCTACAAGGAACTCTTGGTCTCAAATTTGAATAGGAATAGAAGGAAAGAGATAAGGATATCAGAACTCTCAACAACCTTACTATTCAACATACTATCCCCCACTTAGGAGTAGACCTAACTAAGGCTAACATGAAAATGACATAGGAACGTCAACAAGACATTCACAACCAAAAGGAACTATCACATACCGGTGCCTTCATCTGGATTAGCCCCTTTGTCCTTGTTAGCTTGAAGCATATAGAAACGACTCTTCTTTGGAGCATTGAGATCCGGGCGATTAAGAAAAGCTTGTTTGGCCTCCCTTCCTCTCGTAAGAGTAGGACAATATTTCACTTGGTGATAGTTTTTTCCACAACCATAGTACCCACTAGTACCGGCTAGACACTTCCCATGATGTTACTTTCCACAATTGTGGCAAGTTGGTTTAGGAAATGGAGGTCCACCACCTCTCTCTTGGTTAACCTTAGGAGTGCTTGAGGAATCTTGGTTTGGATATCTCTTCTTGAACCAAAGTTGACCTTCCTAACTGGACCTACATCTCTTCAATTCCTTATTCTTCCTCTTAAGCTTGGATTCCTCAATAGATTGACCATACACCATAAGCCTAAAAATGTTCAGATCATCATGGGGAATTGTCATACGGCACTCTTCCTCAACTAGGTCGAATACACCCATAACAAATCGACTCATCTCATCCCTAGGGTTAGACACCAAGGATGGAGCATACTTAGACATTAGGGTAAACTTCAAAGAATACTCCTCCACACTCATGCTACGTTGCCTAAGGTTTATAAACTCCTCCACCTTACATTTGCTCTTTTCATGGGAAAGAACCTACCAAGGAATTTTTTCTTAAACTCCTCCCATTCTTTAGGACCCGCTGCTACAGGCCTATTAATTTTCCATTGAGTGAGACAAATTTGTGCAACATTTTTCAATTGATAGGAGGCTAGTTCAGCTTTTTCCCCTAGAAGTAACCCCAATAGCATTGACTATCTTATACACCTCATCCAAAAACTCTTGGGGATCCTCTCCCACCTTGGAACCAAGAAATATTGGAGGATTCATCCTCACAAAGTCTCTCAATCTAGAAGCCATAGTACTCACATTGGGGTTCACATTAGCCTCAACTCTACTAGTGGCCTGAGCCATCATGGCTAGAGCTTGAGTAGTTACGGCTTGGGCCATCATCAAAAGATCCGACCTAACTTCCTCATTGGTCATAGCCGGAGCTTCAACCGGAACTTGGTTGCCTTGAGGAACTTGGTCACCTTGAGGACCTTGGGGGCCTTGGGTAGGAACTCCCTCATTCACAATCTCTTCTTCCACTCTCCTTGCGGTAGTCCTTCTTGTATTCATATCCTTTAAACACAAGTGAAGGATTATGAAAAGGACACTTATAGATCTAAACTCTAAGGAATGACTTCAAGAATAATGAAAGATGTGTAACTTTCTAACGTCCTATAGCCTCTCGCTCATAGATGTGTCACGACTCACACCGATAAACAAGACTCTACTAGACGTGGCTTGTGAGATATCAACCCTAAAAACAATTTCTAAAATCTTGTGCCCTGATACCATGTTTGTCACGACCCGAGGCTAGCCCCTAAATGTGACATGGTGTAGTTGACCCCGAAGGGGTCTCATATAGTCCTCATAGTACATTCATTGCATAGATATTAGAAATAGTACGGAATTCAAACTTTTATTTAAAACCATACAATCTAACACATTTAAAAACACTTGAAATACAGCGGAAGTCTATTGTCTCACATGGCCATCTAAAAATAATATCCGAAACAAAAGTAGGGTCACAGCCCTTTACAATCGAAAAGTCAAACAATAGTATTTTACATGAAATAAATGGAAACATCTAAAGTACTTGTCCTCGATCTATGAGGACATACCTTTAGTCTTGGAGAATGTCAAATCCAAGTTTCGTCTAGAGAGAAAGCAACTCACTTGCCGGAACCTACACTTGTAGTAAACATGAAGAAATATGGGCACAATAAAGTACTAATTATGATAGTCATGCAACAACATGCTTAAAAAGGACAGTTTATTTGAAATCATGCTTTTATACCATTTTGATAAAACTTCATGAAAATAAGTATAAGAGGCATACTATTCAAACATAACCAACATATAAGTCATTTCACCACATTAGAACATAATCAACATATAAACCATTACCTTCACATCAAGCCTTCACCTCAAGTAACCCTCAACCTATACCTTGTGCAATGTATGGATAGCGTCCCATACCACCATCCACACTAAAGTGCAACCTTAAGGTCACCAAAAGTGAATTTACCATTCAACCTTTCCATCTTTACACAATACTCATACTTAAGAGACATAAACCTTTCATAAGTCATATCATCACATAAGGACTATCACCTAAGGAAACTCTAAGTCATACTTGTGCAATGTATGAGTAGAATCCCATACTACTACCCACACTAAGTACTCCTTTGGAGCCACCATAGACAAGGCACATTCATATACAATAAGTCATAACAAGGAAGTAACTCATAATACAACCCAAGTATAGCATGTATCATCTCATTTAAGCATATAAGTCAACATTCTAATTTCATTAAGGACACATTCATTTATGTCATCATAAGACATTAGAGAACTCACTATAGCCCTCTCAAAGCCTACTCGCGCAATGCATGGATAGCATCCCATACTACTACCCACAATTCATAGAACATATCAAGTAACTAAAGTGCATATCTCACATGATGGGTAAAAGCATTAACCGACATAGAACATGAGATCTAATCATGGAATCCGGTGTCATGAAGCCCCACACTGTAAAGAGGTGGTCTACTTGCCTAAGGTAAGACCGGTAACATCTAGATTAGGTGGATCCACTAAGTAGGACCTATGTGGGCACATAGTTAAGGGATAAGAAAGACATTCATTGAAATCCAGCCTAACGTAGGGAGAACTTCCATCTTACCATATCCTCTCAGTACTTAACCTCCATTCCTATAGAGTAGTTCATTTTTATTACATTGTTGTACTTAAGAGGGCCACCAACATTAGGCCTACCGACCGAAAGTACATTACACGAAGGATAGCTCATTCACTTTCCTAGAAAGGGCCACCACCATTAGGTCTACCGCTTCAAGGTTCATCATTTCACACAAGAAAGAGAAACCACCATTAGGTCTACCACTTAAAGGTTTAACATCACATTAGTTCCTAGACGCACCATGAAAGGCCACCAATATTAGGTCTATCGGTTCAAGACATGGCCTAGAATCTTCATCATTCATTCATGAAAGGGCTACCAATATTAGGTCTACCGATTCTAGGTCATTAAAACATTAAGTCAAGATACATTAATTGTACAAGAAAAGGGTACCTAAGCCTACCAATTCAAGATATCACAATCACCTTTACATTCATTTATACAAGAATAGGATGCATAAGCCTACCAATTCAAAATATACAATTCATAGAAGAAAACCCTTCACATTTCATCTTCATCATTCATGAGTGTTAATTGAGAATATGCTTTCAATCATAAAACTATTACATTCTGAACATGATCATCATACTATCATTGAATTCATATACATATCATTCACATAATACTCATACCTTAACCTTCACATGTTGCCTTTCAAGGCCGTGGATCACATTCACCCACACACCTTAGATCAATATACTTAGGCAAGAGTAATAACATAATCTCAACATTCTATATTCATATACACATAAACAATTCACATTGTTCATAATCAACCGCTTTCCCAATCACAAATCAAAACATAGGAATTTAGGGGAAAACATGGGTTCTAGGAATAAATCATCTCAATTCATCTTTAAATTCACAATTCATTCATTATTCAATGCAATAAAGCCTTTGGAAAACTTTTAGAATCGAACCCATGCATAGATTGAAATCTAGGGTTTTGGGGAAACATTGGAGACTTGAAATCAACTTTGAAATTGGCTCCTTGAAAGAAACTAAGTCAAGGATTCAGACTACCATACCTTTTATAGAAGAATCCCACGAAAATCCCTTGAAAAACTTGAAGCCGACCTTGCAAGCTTTAATCCTTCACATCTAATAGAGGTTGCTAGAGAGAGAACTTTTGGAGGGGAGGGGAGGGGAGGTTTTGATTTTAGGTTTTGAAGTAATGAGTTGTAAATGTGTTTTGATACATTAAAAATCCATAAAATATGTTAATAAACCAATAATAACCGTCCATTAACTCAACTAACCAAGGGAGGAATTTACCAAACCACCCTCAACTTGGCCGAGATTTTGACAGCACACAGGTACAAACCACGAACCCCTCCCCCATCCATGGACCGTTGATGGGTTCACGCCCCGCTGTAATCTCGTGGTTTGTGACTTAAACATGGTTTTGGCGGCTTTGACCTATGAAGGCCATCCACGAGGCGTGGATGGACCTACGTGGCGTAGGTCCCCTTCCGTAGGTCATCACAAAAAAAAATAGCTTTTTGGTTTCTTTGGGGTCTTGGGGGATAGGATTTAGGGTCCTCCTCAAGGACCCCTGGGGTGGTCCTTGGGAAGTCGTACCTTGACGTTTAACCCTTAAACCCCTCAACCTAAGATTTGGACAACATTTTACAACATGAAACCCCTCAACAACTCCAACACACACTAGTTAGGCTCTAGTTTCACTTATTCATTTTACGGGTCATTACAAAAGTAAAGTTTTAACTCAAAATAACTACCTCAGAATATTTAAAGAACCATTCACTAGCCAAGTGGCAACTCAAGTCTCAAACATCAATAACTGAAATGAACAAGACTCATGAACTATGTCTATATATCTATGAAGATTCTAATACTATGGGGGATGTCGGGACAGGACCCCCAATCATCCTAACAAAAATGAAATGATAACATAATAAAATGGTCCTTTCGGAAGTAAGGAGGCTAACCAAATGACTATGGAACACGATTGGATCAACGAAAAGTTGGATGCTTAACCTGGCTACCTATATCTGCATCATAAAAGATGCAGGACAAATGACTAAATACATGGAATGTACAAGCATGAGAAGAGAAATTTAAAATAAGACATAAGCTTGAACTTGAACTTGAACTGAAAGAAACACTTACCTCGTCTCAACTCAACTCAGGGGTTTAAAGCAGTAGTAAAGAATGCATTCTAAATAAAGGATTTTTAAACACTAGATAACAACTTCATGTATTTAAAAATACAATATACTCAGTCTGTATGAAATAATACAAAATAAACTTTGTTTGTATATGAAAATACAAAATAGACTATGTGGGAGATTCTTTAATCGACAACCATCATTATAAGCTATGTGATGATTCAACGTCTAGCCCACACTGCCACAACTGTCCTATACTTTGTCAGGGTATAGAACCTACTACTAAGTGGATCCACTAGTCTATTGTAAAAAAATAATAAGAAATCATCTAAAAAGTATGACCCTTTCTACCCACGTTGGCTACATGGTTTATGGGGGCTGTGAATTGTATGAACTCTCCCCCGTATTGATGATCAATACTACTCCCAAAATATACTAGCTCATATGTTTTTAAAAACATAACTCTTTTTGTGGTTGGATATTATTACTCAAAAATCATTCTCTTAAAAGAGACGGTACTCAAAACTGCTAATGAAAACTCTTTTGGAAATCTGTGTTTCCTCTATGCTTAAATGTGAAAACATTTACTCTTGGGAATACTTAGCTTTCGTATATCAATTTGAAGAAAATGAATGAAACTCTACTCTTCCTCAAATTCAAAACACTCAATTCTTAAAACAAGTTTAAAAGGTTTGCAAAAGACTTCTCAAGGGACTCGAAAGAACTCTCAAGACTTGACTCTTAGCTCTACCTTGAATTTGAACTTATGGGTTCAAGGTTATGATTCATGTTATGGATGATATCTTGATGTTTAGACGTACCTTACGATGTATAAATCAATTAGAAAACAAATATACAATACGAGGGAACTCCTACGGAAAGATGCACGAAAGGGTAGGGGACTTGGTGACCCTGGCGCACTGAGTGGCGCAGCGTGCCAGACCCTAAACTACGGGAGGAATATTGGGGTACACTGAGTGTCACGGCCCCCCAGGAGCCAAACCACAGACCCTCTTCTCTGGCGCGGTGCACCAGCCACCTGCCTAGAAAATCCGACGAAATTTCTTACTCGTTTTTCGACCCTAATTCGCCTAGAATCGAATGACTTCTTTCCCAATCACTTAGATTCGAATACCCAAAATTAGTATACATTAATCCACTCGAAACTACCCTCAATAACTCAAAATTATCTCAAGAAATCATCAATCCATCCTAATTCAAAAATGAAATATAGTAATTTTAAGAAACTAATCAAGAACTCAAATTCTTCAACTTCAAGAATGAAATTTTGTTGAAAATAACATGGTTGGTGTGTGGGTGAACGAAACCAACACTATTAGAACTAGCATACCTCTTAGGGATTAAACCCTTGGAGAAAATCCGCAAGAAAACCTTAAGAACTTGACAAACGCTTGAATCTTCTCCTCTTTTCTCCTCTTCTTGAACTCCTCAAACCCTTAGCGTATTTTAGGATTTGTAAAACTAAACTAAATCAGTTTAGACCCCTAAATATTAAAAAAATTCGTTTTAATATGATTGGGTAAGGAAAAGACCAAAATACCCCTCTTAAATACGATTAACTTAAATGGACAGCCTGACTTCAAACGGGCATATCTCTCTCATACGAGCTCAAAAATTATCAAACATGGTGGCGTTGGAAAGAGAATTCCAAGACCTTTCATTTTATATATTATGGACCACCTAATTCATCATGTGTTGAATGTTATGGTCGTTTGAAATTGACCCAAAACTCGCAACTTAATCAAAACTTGAAAATTTTCAGATTTGGCTATTTCCAATTTGATTCTTTCTATTTTTACCTCTTTCAAATACCGAGGTGCTACATTTTATACCTACAGACTTGAACTTGAGAGAGTACTTACCACTCCACCACAATCATTAATTGTTAATAAAATTGATTTGTCTTTTATTGAAGTGAATGCAAAAGATTATAAATTACAATATTATCTATTTGTCTTCATAAGTTATATTATTTCAAGACATTCAACAAGTTCCCATCCAATTTTCTAGAGAAAAAGTCGATGATTAAAGCCTCAAACATAACACAAAAGAGTCATACATTAAGCAAATAAAATCTTGAGTTGTCTATCCAGAAATTAAACTTCATTTCCCAAATAGTCGGTCAAATATTTTAAACTATATGCTAAAGTCATCTTCTCCCCTCTTTTTTTTTAACGAAAAATATTAATTTTCTGTATACCCATATTTCACTTATCACCTAGCCAATTTTATTCAAGTTTCGATGACTAAAAAGAAATGTAGCAACCTGATTGAAACTAAAAATAAAATAAAACTAAAATAAACTCCCACCTAGCTGCCCGTTTGAAATTTAAATTAACCCTAACAACCATGCTATTTTATAAAATGAAAAATAACAATTTTTGGTCCGTGAGTTAGGATGTTATCCAATTTTGATCCTTGTAATATTCACATATAACTTTTAATAAGTCTATAATGCATATTTGGTCCTTAAAATTGACGGAAGTTGAGTGCTTAACAAAATTATCATAAAATAGCAAAATGGACAAAAAGTACCTTGAACTATTGGGGGGGGGGGGAGGGTTTGGTCCAACAATACACTTGAACTATTAAAAATAGGATAAAAATTCAAATCAAATAAATATAACTATAAACTAAACTTGCTACAGAAATTAATCTAACTAAAATATACAATGGAAATAATTAACTACAATAAAAAATGAAGAAATAAATCTCAGGTCATGATGGCACCTACTACACACCGCTAGTAGGTAATCCTAACCCGTAGTCTGGAGCCATAAGCAACGGACTACCAAGCGAAAGACAACAACAAGAAGTAAGAGCATAGAACAATGCAGAGAAAGGTAATAAACAAAACCATCCCAAGACCCGACATTAGTTAGTAGTTGATCATCTAATCTGAAATACGAGTACAAGGCTTTCACAAGTAAGTACAGGTTGTATCTAAATACAATATAAAGACTATGCCTAGCCAAAACAGACGTAAACCTGTAGCTCTAGACTCCAGGAGCTCACGCTAATCTTTGACATCCCAAGATTCTCCGCATGACTCAAAATCAACGGTGATAACTTAACTGCAATCTGCAGGGGGTATAAGTGTAGTATGAGTATCAAAAAGAGTACTCATCAAGAAACGACCGACTGAGCTCAAAAGATAGCAAAAGCATAAACACCAAGTAATAAGAAAATCATAACACAAGTAACTTAACATGAGATACTAAAGTAGACAAGAAATAAGGAATAGAACTAGGAAAGAAGGAGTAAACCTTAGGGTCAACAACGCACCTGGATGGGAAGCCTAACGACAAAAACTCACACCAGAAGTCCTGGGGCCCAAACAAACCATGCCCCTAGCCTAAAATAACCCTTCAGGAGATGATGAATCCATCATAATTGCATTTTGAGACTGTTTTGCTGAACTTTTGACTGAAGTCTACCATCCAAGTACAAAGGCTCCAAAATACGTAAACTTACAAAATCCAAATGAATGACCCGATGATCGAATTGTCAGTCCCATTAAGTCACAAATATCACTACAAGAAAGCTCTAAACCTTAAAAAGATTGGAAAATAAAGAAAATGACCTAGATGGTCATTACAATAGACATACTATCATTTGGAAACTAAACCCATCTAGAACAAGATTATATCATATTAAAAGAGACAAGAACTAAGCTAAGATCGAAACAACCGTAGAAAAAAGGGCAAATCTTAAACATGAATCAAGATACATTGCATTCTTCATAACTAAAAGAGCAACATAAATAACTCATACTAGCAAAATAATAAGTTACTCTATAGGATAATCGGTAGAATGGAAATCACTAAAGGAAATAATTAGGACTAAATCTACAACGAAGCAAATAACCTATTTACAAGCATAGTAGACAAAAGAAAAACCAACAACAGGAATAATTTACCTTTTCTAGAGCAACGAGCAAGAGGACTTCACTACCATCAAAAGATGAGCTCCGGTGAGATCCAGCGAAGCTCGAATGAATGAAAAGTGTAAAATTTTGGGTCTAAACCTTTGTGGTTTTTTTGTGAGAACACCATCCTCTTCCCCAAAACTGTCAACTGCGAATTGCATAGTATCTCATTTTTTTTAATCAGTCTATTTATAGATACTTGAAATACTTTTAGCCGAATTCCTGCACCCTTATCCATACAAGGATCTATATCCACGAATGTAAATTTTTTATCATAGAGGATCTGACCTCTAGATCTGCAAAAATAAATAAAAAATCCTCTATATCTACATTTTTATTGGACATATGCACCCGAGTGTGAGCAACATTGGGTCTTACTATGGAGTGAAAGATCCCGTGACAGCCTCCTATGCGAATACACTCTGGAGTGGAAATCCCCTAAAAAGGTGGTGATAATTATGGGAGCAACAAGAATGGGAAAATCTATACTTTCCATCGATCTAGCCGACCATTTTCCAATAAAAGTTGTGAATAGGGACAAAATAAAAGTGTACAAAAGTACCTGATATATAGTCACATATAAGGAGACTGCGGATGTAGTACTCTTTTTCTAGAAAATGGCATAACGCGACCCTCTATCAGGACCTCTATTGAAATGAATTGGCTAATAGATCTATGGAAAGGCTTGATCTTCCCGTGCTATTGGACCCATTACAATCACTGCCTTATATTTTTTATGAAAGGAACCATATATTGTTAGATCTCTAAAAAACTAACAATATTCATTGTGTAAACTGTTATTAAATTTGTGAACAAGAAGGAATACTTCAAATTTTCAATGTGTTGTTTCATTCTTTTTTTTGTAGAAACAATGTTGTTTTGATGCATGTATCTCTCTATATATTGTAAAATGTTTACTTGTAATTGGCCAAGACACGCCTTTAGAACACTTGGCAGCTTTTGATTCAGTTTTATTTTAACTTAGAGCTGCCACGACATTTAAACACACGGCATCATCTTGTTGGTCTTGAATTTGCTTGAAATGTCATGTCATTAGCTGGGTGGCATAAGTTTGGGCCATAAATGGACTTTGAGTTAAAATAATATTTTTTTTATATATAATTTGTAATAAATTTAAGACATTAGACCGGATAAATAATAAAAATTGAGATATTTATTTAATTTGGATTGTTGTTGCTGTCTAATGTATTGTATTGTTAGTTTAAATATCATGTGTATTTTGATTGTTAATTAAATTTTAGTGTATCATATAACGATTCAATTATTCGTTAGATAACGACATAAATTCAAATTTTATGTAATGACCATGTCATAATCTTAATATTTTTTCTTATTCATCTTTCCTTATAATTTAATAATCTTATTTTATTCTTTGTAGTATCTTTTTATAGTAGCTCTATCTCGTAGTCTACTTTTCTTGTAGTTTAATCATTCAATATTTTTTATGTATCACATAATGTAATAACGGAGAACAGTACAATCCATCCAAATGTTGTATTCAACAAAATACAATACAATATTTCCTCTTATTTAATTGTTTTTAGTCGGACTTTTTTTCATGAAGATCATACTTTTGGAGTTTGGTTAAAAAATTAAAGTACCAAAAATAATTATTTCGTTAATATGTTGCTTAGTGTCCAGAAGATTTGTATCTATTAGTCCAAAAAAAAATAAAGTAAAAAAACTCATACTCATTTAAAGTTGAATCTTCCGACAGATGTGATTTTTGTGTTATTATATTTCAAATAATGTGTTTTTATGTTAAAACATAGTTAAGTAACTTTGGCGTAAATGAATATATATATATATATCTTCAAATCTTGGGATGTCGAAGATATCAATGATCGATAAGTTGATATCGAGGACGTCAAGCGTAACTTCATCTTTGAGTGGAGAAGATGTGACGTTACTGACAATGTTGTTCCCGTGGTCTGGAGGTGTAATCCTAAAAAGATGTAGAATAGAAAAATCTTTTGAAGTCCAAAGAACAAGTATGTGGTTCCTATTTCCATATCATGAAGGTTTTAGCACTAGAAATGTCTGCTAACCATATATGGTTATCTGGAGAATCATTTATTTGACTAAAACTTGAAGTTTTGTATTTTTATTTAAAGCATGCTATAAGAGAAACTTGAATTGATTATTTAAAGAAACGTTGAGTTCATTTTTTAAAAATTGAAGAAGTGATGAACAAAAATTGATAATCATTCAAAAATGATAAGTGAAATAATTTAACGAAGTAAAGATACTTTGAAACCCAAAAATGAAAACTTTACTAAAAAATTCATTCAGGTTACAACTAATATGTTAGGATCAAACGCTTATCATCATGCCAAAAGTTATAGCTGATAGCAAAGACGCAACTTTATTTCATAACTAAGTCCACCAAGCAAGCCCCATGTTCAATTATGACTCCGACCCGGGCCACCCAGCCCCTCGAGGGCCTTGCCATAGGCATGATATTGACATTACTCAACAATCCCCCTCCCAACACATGCCTCATGCAGATTGTTGCTCTTGGGAATCGAACCCACGACATTGGCTCTGATACCACTTGTTAGGATCAAACGCTTACAATCATGAAAAAAGCTATAGATGATAGCAAAGGCGTAACTTTATTTCTTAACTGAGTCCACCAAGCAAGCGCCATGTTCGATTATGACTATGACCTGGGCCACCCAACCCCTCGTGGGCATTGCCATAGGCAGGATCTTGACATTACTCAACATAATAGAATTCAAATCAAATAATTATAACTGTAAACTAAACTTACAATAGAAATAAATCTAACTAAAATGTACAATGGAAATAATTAACTACAATCGAAAATGAAGAAATGAGCTGAAGAGGGATTTAGAAGAGCCCGGATTGGAGACTCAAATTTATTGGGTCTTTGCCCATTTAATTTGAAGTTGCAAATTTCTTGGCCTTACCCCCACAATATTAGCTTTCTGATCCTTTCATATTATTTCAAACTTCAAACCCAGGCAGACTAAATCAAAAGAATTTGTGCCCAACATCAAAATGCAAAGTGAAAATAGGGAGTCCAGTAGAATGTATTCATGCACTAAAATGGTAAAGATAAGCCTCCATTAATTTAAAGTTACAAAAGTAATCATGAATATGTGGCTGAACAAGGAAAATGCCATGCCCCGAGCCTACACCTTAGACATGGCCAGCACTCGAGAACCATCGTTGGTCCCCAAGCAAATCCTTGGCCTGGTTCAGTACTTAGCAGAAGACTTACTCAAGTAAAATGGGAATTCCAACAACAAAACTTATCTCATAAAGTCTCAAAACAACTCAACATCAATAAAGGGTTGAAAGTACTTAAATAAACATAAGTAATAATATCCAAGTCTGAAAACATCAACAAAGGGAAACAGTGAAAGAATCCTCAACTACTACTATATATGAAGCCTCTAAGTAGAACGATAGATGTTGGGAGAAAACCCACAACATCTTAACAAAGCTAAAAATATAAATGTGGAACCCTCCGGAAAGCAAATAATCACACCAAAGCTAACTGAAATGCAAATGGTATCAACGGAGCACCTGTTGATGACCATGAACACCTGTATATGCATCATAAAAATATGCAGGTCGAATGACGTCAATATATTGAGTGTACGACCATGTAAGGGGAAGTTGAAAGCAATAGTTAACAGAATTGACAAATCATAACTCTTTAAAACATAACTCTTTCTCAATTTAAGGTAATTACTGAAAATATCCTCTTAAAAGAGGTAATACATTGAAACTCCTCTAAACTTGTAAACTCATTTAGAAATCGGTGTTTCTTTCCTTTAAATGTAAAAGTATTTCATATTTGGGAATAGTTAGTTCCCTTCTACTCATTTTGAAACATGAAACTCAACTCTCTTCATGCTCATACTGATTTACTCAAGACTTATATCAAATCTTTAGTTAATTGCAAAAGGGTTCTTAACTTTGACTCAAAAGGTCCTCTTGAACTTTCCTCTTAACTTTACTTCAATTTAAAAAATGTAATTAAAAGATGTGATTAGGATATGCATGATCTCTCAAGGATTAATGAAGACTTTAAGAGTGAATATAAAGAAGAGAACACAGGAATGGTTCGAGGAAACACACCTAGAAAGATGGACGGAAGAGTAAGAGACCTTGCGACCGTGGCGCACTGAGTGGCACGGAATGCAAACCAACCCCTAATCTAATGGACAGTGTTTGGAGCGCACTGAGTGGCACACTGCGCTAGGCACCAAACTACTGGACAGTAGTCTTGGTGTAGTAGT
>JAJOOS010022495.1:0-15507 GCA_029582725.1 Solanum chiquidenum | reverse complement strand
TCTAAAATTCGGGTTAGACTCATTTCCCACTCAATTTGACCCCCTGAATAAGTATATGAAGTCGAATTTCCGAAATCATGCACGGATTTTGAGATATATGGAAATTACAATTATAGGTGTTTCCGAAGCACATTTTCGGGCATTTTTGGGGTCGTTTCAACATGTGGATTCCGAGGCCCAAGGAGAAGAAGAAAAGAGGAAGTTAAGAGAAAAGAAAAGTTGTTGTTGATGAGCATAAAGATATAAGGGTGGACGTGGGAGTCAAAAGTGCATTGATCCTTACTTCAGATAAGGATCACGAGTTGCAAGCTAGTCCATCTCACTCTCCCCCTCCCTATTCTATTTCTTTCCTTTTGTAGGATCCTAGAGAAACCCTTTCGATGGATACACTTGTGGTTGTCTAAACATTCCTAAGGGAGTGTCACTTCAAGGTAAAGAAGATCTTTCTTGCGGGCGTCAAGGTAGAATAGCTAAACTTAACACTTTTAGCATTGAAAATGAACAAGGTGTAAATGTTAGCTTGTATTTATGGGAGCCTATTATTTCTTTACCATGTGTTGATAATGTGCTTGTTGAGAGTGTGGATACACTAGTTGATCCTATTGATGATCGAATTGATTCTGCTAGTAAGATCTATTTGTGTCCACCTAGTGTTGACACATGTGCTTTGAATACTAGTTTATTATCTTGTGATAATTGTGTTGATCAACCTTATTGTGAGTGTAGGGCACTGGTTGAGGGTTATTGTAATGTGATTAAGAAACCTCAATTTGGTGGTACTAATGAAAATGTTGATCATTTGAATAGGAGTGACTCTTTGAGCATATCTTTTGTAGAAGATACAATTGCTTGCTTTGCTCATAGAGATCATGTTCTTGAAAATGCTTCAAAAATTGATATGTGTCTTTTTGAAGGTGAGCTTTGATGAGTCCACAAATTGGACTCATTTAGGGCTATATTTTAATAGAAATTGTGTCTTTAAATGCATATTTTATCTCAATATCTGATGAAAACCCTTAAGTTTCAGGTATTTGAAGTTTGAAGGAAAGCATGGACACTAATTTGCAAACCGGAATGAAAAGGCTGAAAAGAACAAGAAAATGAAGGCCTGAGGATCGCCAAATCTACTTGGTGAGTCACCGAAGGGTCTCACTTTGCCTTTTGTTCCAGTGTGCTGGGCCCTGAGGGAAAGGATCAAGTCTGCGGAAAAAGAGACCAGTCGGTGCATTGCCGAGGAGTTCCGTGAAGCAGTACTATGTCGCCCAATGACCCAGACTACGACGATGCCGAATGATGGTGCAAGACGACGATGAACTACGCCAAAGGGAGAATTACCAAGTTAATCGATGATTCCGACTAATGTCACCGAATGATCCGCTGCAACACAGATTTTGAAAACAATAAATACTCGTCGAGAGCTATAGCTTAGTATCAGATTTTCAATATAGAACAATTAATATAATTTTAGTACTTTTTATTTTTTCTCTAAGTTTGAGAGGGTTTTGGAAATTTGAAGAAGAAGAGAGTTTCATCTCTAAGGGTTTGGACTTGGGTCTCTTGGATTCTTCATTCTTGGCCTGTAACAAGACTTAAATCTTTATATCCACTTGAATGCAAGCTCATTTAGGTATAAATTTATATCTCTTGATGTGTGGCTAAAAATCCCGATTCTTGGGGTGTGATTTAGCGAATATGGGCTAAGATTGTTGTTGGGTCTTGCTTGCTGATAGATTCGATGTAGTTTAATGGTGATTTCGTCTAGTAGTTGTGGATGAATTTAACAAATTTGTAGTTACAAATACAAGTTTATTTATGTATTTTCGGGTTGCTCGAGAGAGAGGTCCCGAAACCAAGACTACTAGATTGATGACCTAAGGAATGGGTCGACATGAGGTTCAGCTCGAGAGAGTGAACCCTAGTCCCATATCCTAACACTCATCTTGAGAGAGTGAGTGGGGTAAGGCGTAGGCTGGTCTTCATGCGGCAAGTGGGTGTCCGAGAGGAACCCATTTGAAACGGGGTAAGTTGCTCGAGAGAGAATTTATTCCCACGTATAGCTTAGCCTAGTCACTATTACTCTATAAATTTTCTATCGAAAGCATGTACCCAATAATTTAGATTAACCCGTATTCCGGTCACATCCCAAGAATCCCCTCTCACTCATATATTTCTTTGTTATTTCTATTATTTTTGCTATACTTGTGACAAAACCCCAAATTGATATTTGACACTTTTGTGTCCCCCTTTAATTTACAATGTTTTTAATCGTTAATGTCTTTAGCTAAATTTTATTTTTCTATTAATTCTCGAAACCATTCCCTTGGGACTCGACCCCAACCCTTGGTTGGGTTATTATACTATTGCACGATCGTAGACACTTCTATTGGAAGTTGTGTCATTGATTATGCAAACATCAAAATGGCGTCGCTGCCGGGGAGTGGTGTTATTTGAGAATTCTTAGATTAGTAGAATTTTTGTTCTTCTTAGTTGAGTTTACTCACTTAGTCTTTAGTTTTGTTGTGTTGGTTTGTTTGTATACAAACAACGGAAGTGAGCGTGGCGAGCTATACTCGGGAGCCAATGGAGTTTCCCCTATTAGAGGTAATGATGTTCTAGAATCGTATCCTCACCTTCAAACAAGTAGAGGGTGAATGGATCCACAAATCATGGGCAAGGTTTAATGAACTGATCAATCAATGCCCAAATAATGACATTCCCGACATAGTTCTCCTTGACTGTTTCTATAGAAGTCTTAGTCTTGAAAACAAGAGATTGGTCAACCAACTCATTCCGGGAGGCATCGCGAAACAGCCATATGTGATAGCAGCTCAACTGCTTAATCAAATGGCTGAAATGAATTAAGAAGTAGAAAAGGACTTCATGTTGGCCGCCCTAATGACTCAGATGGATGAGTTGGCCACAAAGATGGTGAAGATCGAGGTCAGTGTAAGAGGAACGATAAAAACATTCCTCCTCATGAGCGAAGAAGTCTCAAGGACAATGAGGTTAAAAGCCTTGAGGGAATGCTCTCAATCATTCTCCACAAGGTGACTAAGCAAGATAGAGAGATGAAAGAAATGAAGGAAGACATTGAAGGAATGAAGCGGATGATTTGGTCTCATTCCAAAGCTGTCCAGCTGCTAGAGAACTTCATGGGTTATGGGTCGCTTGATCTCCACCCTAAACAAAATGGGGGATTGCCTTGTGATACCAAGGCTAACCCCAAAAATTGAGTTTGAGTACTGATTTACGTCGTGCCACAGTGTTAACTAATGCACTGTTTGAGAGGCAACCCAAAACCCTTAAATGCTTGTAGTATGTTATTATTGAAATAAAGGTGTATTGATTTTGTAGGCTTGGGCATGAAAAGTTTGTGAAAAGTACAGAATGAATCACACAAGTTCAATTGGTGAATCGCCGACTAAATCGGCGACCTCGACAAAGACCGCCGTTTGGATCCTCACCTTAATTGAAGGTTCTATAAAACTCGGTGAGGTAGATAGACATTCGGTGAATCACCGAGTAGCAGATCGAAAGCAACTAATGTCGCCGAATGGGTGAGATCTTAATGGTTTTTATAAGACCACATGTTTTGACTTTCAACCTTTTTCACATTCTCTCACTCTCGCTCTTCGCAAAATCGCACCTACTTAGTACTTTCAAAAATTCTTGTATCTCTTGAGTATATTAGTTGATTTAGTAGTGCTTGGATCTATACTAATCTGCTGCCTAGCATCACAGTTTTGAATTGATCTGCCTAAAAAAGGTTAGTCCTTAAAACCCTGCATTTAATTGTGATAATTATACTCTCATTGCAAGCAATTTTATTCCATGTTGTGTACTGTGCCTTTATGACAACTTTAAACTGTTCAAATGCCACTTCTGATTTGCTAATCCAACCCTTCTGCTTTAAATGTTGAAATCCCGCTATGATGATTTAGCATGAATAAAATTTTATGAGGTGCTCATGCATACTGTTTAAGTTGAGCAAAGACAAAAACTGTAAGCTTGGTTGATCTAGTACACGTTTTGATTTTGTTTTCGGGGCTTGCGGGTTGAAAATTGAGAAGATAGATGAGAAATAGGCACGATGGGCCGATTGGCGAGCTAGGCCGAGTTCACGAAATCACTCAGCGGTTCACCTATTTGACCCCATCTCACCTTTAATTTCATACTACTTGAGACATCGATTATGTAGCTTTCAGCAATAAATCTCAGATTACCAAAAGCATTCGGCGAATTACCAAAATTATCCTTGATCGCCCCTTGTCTGCACCCCTTTCTATTATTGCACTATAATTTTCAGCGGACAAAGCGCTGCTCGCCAAAGTAGTTAGGCGATTCGCCGATCTATTCCGTAAGATAGGCTACAATTGTGTCCCTATGAATTTGATTTAGTTGTTCTAACTTCTTCCCAAATTCTTTGCAGAAATGGTTAGAACTAAAGTTGCAAGATAAAGCAGGTCACCCCAAAGTAAAACCAAAGGGATTAAAATCAACAAGGATGCAGCTGCATCCAGAAGCAAGGTTGCTAAACTTTCCACAGTTGGAGGGAGACGCAAGGGCAAGGATACGATCCTTGAACTATCAGATGCGAGCACTGACAGTGATGACTTTTAAAGAAATGACCCCAACCAATCTGAAAGTTAAGAAGTGGGTTCTGATGAGGATGATCTGTTAATAGCACAGCGGGCTGAGAGGCGAACTATGAAGTTGAATGATCTATCGAGGATCAGGAATACCCAGCCTACCACTCCTATATCTCAGTTCTAGAGCAGACAATGGATTAGTGCCTCCAGTACAGGGATGTCCGCCTAAGTCGACAAATCGACTAAAAGATGAGGGACTGAGGAAATTTCTGGAGGAGAAGCGGCTGTCCATAGACGGGGTTATAGACAGACATCCAGAGATAATGGAATGCATGAGATACCATAAATTCCAAATTTTCACCAAGCCCCGCAGCCCTTATATTCCAAATTGGGTAAGAGAGTTCTATAGTGCATATAGTGCACTAATACCCTAGAAAAAGAAACTAGCAGCAACTTTCAAAGAAGTAGACTATGTGGTCGTTAGAGGCAGGAGGGTGAAGTGTGATAGTAAGGCGATTAACGTAGTTTTGGGCATGTCCACGAATATTGGAGATCACTGCCAGCACTTGATCAGAACAAAAAAACTGGATGAGATGAAAAAGTGGTCAGCCCCATTAATTTCAGATAAGACTTTGAAATGGTTGGCCGAAGGAGCTCCGATTGAAAAGAAAGAACTAAACATAGAAGCAAGGTTCTGGCTTGGTTTCATCAGTAGCACAATCATGCCATATCATAATGAGTCTATTCTTTGCCTTGCCAAGGAAGATTTCTTGGATTGCATCATAGAGGAAATGCAGATAAACTTGGGAGAAATCATCGCTTCTGAGATACTCATGCGTGCAAGGCAGAGCCAAACCTCACTTCCATTCCCAATATTGATCACAATATTGTGCAAATAATCTCAAGTACCTCGGGATGCCAAGAAAGATGTGGAAATGATGCCCACAGCCTCTACTGATATCCGGAGGATCGAAGCCGAGTACCTTAAGGATCAAGCAGAAAGGAAGAAGACAACATTGGTGGAGTCAGGAAACACATAAGCATCACCTGCAAAGGCACCTCCAGATTCTTCCGCTGCTGTAAGGTCTCCCAACCTAATATTGTTGCTGCTATTTCCCGGCCTTCACTCACCCAGGCTTCCGTACTCCGGATGGGAGAACTTATCCTTTATGCTGATCGTCGGGCTGCCAATCTAAAGGCCTCTGTTCCAAGAATGATCCATATTGCCCTAGTTGATGATGTGACACCTCTGAACACTATCATAAACGCCCTAGAGGCCAGAATAGCAGTGTGTGAGCACAACCAAGGGGCAACAAATAAGGTGATAGCTTTAAAAGCTGCCATTGCTGAGCTTCGAAAAGATGTAAGCCACCTAAAGTTCACCAATATGTCCATGATCTTTGGAATAAACGATATTACAGACATGCCTGCAATGCCTCAGACCACCACTAGACATGGGGATAGAGCAAAACATATAGTCAACCTTGACTCAGAGGAAGAGACTGACGAAGAGATATTTGAGGGAGCTGCAGCGGACGACATAGCCGATACTAAAGAAATCATGATAGATGCTTCTGTGCAGGCCTCCCTAGCATCTGCTGCTAGATCCAGTGGAGCTGGGCCTTCTGGAAGTCACTCTGGGGACTGATGCGAGACAGATGGAGTGCCTACTTAGATAGGATCCCCTCTTTACCTCCCTCTCGGACTTTCTTTATTTTACCTTTTGGATTATGTGTTAATTGCATTTGACGACAAATTGCTTTTATTTGTGGTGGGGTGAGGCTCACCTTTTGTGTGTTTTTTGTGATTCATGTTTTGTATATATTTGGGCTGCTCTGTTTAACATTGTGTTTACACTGCTTTCTGTGGATGTTTGAGCTCATGGCTCCCTTTGGTTATAAATTACAAAAATAATTTTGACCCTTCCAAAAAAATTTAAAATTTTCTAAATTTTTTTGCCACCTCTCGTGTGTTGAAGTGGTTGTTCTTTTGCAAAATTTAAGTATCGGTTCCGATCAATACTGATGACTTAAATAGTGCAGTCAATTGAACAAACATGAATGTGCAGCTACGACGAGAACACATTAAGTTGCATAGATAATATGTGAACTCTTTGCATCTTGTTGTGATTAGCCATTTATCGAATTGATTCTCTTGTAATGACCGTTGCACACTAGTAAAAGTGTGTAGTCTTGTTTGACTTAAGTGTCGATGCCTTGTGTGATTAGCTTACTTTGAACCATGCATGAATAAACCTAGAATTTACCCCGTTAGTCTTATTGATTTAGAAGGTGTGCTCTTGAGATGATCTTAGGCAACTTTAAAGAGTGTGAGCCAAATTTAACATATACCTCTTTTGTGGCCTACCCGTGAGCGTGTGAAACTCGTTTGAACACCCCTTGAGCCTTACCTTTCTTTGAAAGAAACTTGATGAACCCTAGACCTTACTTGATCCACTACCTATAATCCTCTTGATTTTTGGTATAGTGAATAGCCAACTTAGGCCAAAAGCCTAAGTTGAAAAGGAAAAGGAAAAGGAGAAGTCAAGAAGTACAAGAAAAAGTCTCTCTAACCCATGGTATTGCAAAACAAAATGTAAACCCTCCATAAAAAAATGAAAAACAAAAAGTTATGGAAGAAAAGTGCAAAAGGAATTGGATTTCCAAGCAATACATGGAGATTGAACAAAAGGATGACTTAGAACCACTAGAAGAAAAAGTGATAAGGGAAGGAAAAAGGACGTTTTGAGAACACCACATCTCATGAGGATGAAGATGTAACTGAGCCTAAATGACCATACCTTTGCACTCAGCCCCATTACAAGCCTTGAAAAGACCTTTTCTATCTTGAGTAAGCCGAACCGAAAGTCGATTGGAAAATAAGGACAAACCTATGGGTGAAAACATGCATTGTGTTCCTCTTTTTGAGTGTGAGCGTTGCATTTGATTCCTGATCTTAAATTGATTAGCCTCTGTGTGTGACTATGGAATCATTCTTTGTGTGAGGGCATTTAGATACTTTCATTGAGCTTGAACCTGCATTAGTAGAAAGTATTGTGAGCATGAGAATCATTGGTAATGGTGTGTCACAACTTGAATCTTTGAGTACACAATTTGATCTTTGCATAAGTAAATTGAGTCTTGTTGTGTGCATTCATGATTGAGTCTTGTATAGCACTGTCTGAGACACCCTTTTTTAACAACTGAACTTGAGTTTGCTTGAGGACAAGCAAAAGTTTAAGTTGGGGGTGTTGATGAGTCCACAAATTAGACTCATTTAGGGCAATATTTTAATAGAAATTGTGTCCTTAAATGCTTATTTTATCTCAATATCTGATGAAAACCCTTAAGTTTTAAATATTTGAAGTTTCAAGGAAAGCATGGACACTACTTCGCAAAAAGGAACAAAAATGCTGAAAAGAACAAGAAAATGAAGGCCCGAGGATCGCAGAGTCCACTTGACGAGTCGTCGAAGGGTCTCACTTCGCCTTTTGTTCCAGTGTGCTGGGCCCTGAAGGAAATGATCAAATCGGCAGAAAAAGGGAGCAGTCGGTGCATCGCCGAGGTGTTCTGCGAAGCAGTTCTATGTCGCCCAATGACCCAGAGCACGATGATGCCGAAGGATGGTGCAAGACAGCGATAAACTACACCAAAGGGAGAATCGCTGAGTTGATCGGTGATTCCGACTAATTTTGCCGAATGATCTGCTGCATTACAAATTTTTGAAAACTATAAATACTCGTTAAGAGTTATAGCTTAGTATCAGATTTTCAATATAGAACAATTAATATAATTTTAGTACTTTTTATTTTTGCTCTGAGTTTGAGAAGGTTTTGGAAACTTGAAGAAGGAGAGGGTTACATCTCCAAGGGTTTTGACTTGGGTCTCTTGGATTCTTCATGCTTGACCTGTAACAAGACTTAAATCTTCATACCCATTTGAATGCAAGCTCATTTAGGTATAAATTTATATCACTTGATGTGTGGCCAAAAACCCCAATTCTTGGGGTATGATTTAGCGAATATGGGTTAAGATTGTTGTTTGGTCTTGCTTGCTGATAGATTAGATGTAGTTTAATGGTGATTTATTCTAGTAGTTGTGGATGAATTTAACAAATTTGTAGTTACAAATACAAGTTTATTTATGTGTTTTCGGCTTGCTCGAGAGAGAGGTCGCGAAACCAAGACAACTAGATTGATGGCCTAAGGAGTGGGTCGACATGAGGTTCAACTTGGGAGAGTGAACCCTAGTCCCATATCCTAACACTCTCCTCAAGAGAGTGAGTGGGGTAAGGCGTAGGCTGGTCTTCATGCAGTAAGTGAGTGTCCGAGAGGAACCTATTTGAAACGGGGTAAGTTGCTTGAGAGAGAATTTATTCCCACGTATAGCTTAGCCTAATCACTATTACGCTATAAATTCTCTATAGAAAGCATGTACCCAATAATTTAGATTAACCCGTATTCTGGTCACATCCCAAGAATCCCCTCTCACTCATAGATTTCTTTGTTATTTCTATTATTTTTGCTATACTTGTGACAAAACCCAAAATTGATATTTGACACTTTTGTGTCCCTCTTTAATTTACAATGTTTTCAATTATTAATGTCTTTAGCTACGACTAATTAGAACTAAATATTATTTTTCTATTAATTCTCGAAACAACTCCCTTGGGACTCGACCCCAACCCTTGGTTGGTTTATTATACTATTGCATGATCGTAGACACTTGCATTTGAAGTTGTGTCATTGATTACGCAAACATCAAGCTTGTTTGTCTTAATTCTTCCCTAGTGGTTGATCAACCACTCTTTAAGGATAATATCATATTTGAGGATGATGAAATCACTCTTAGTGATATACCTAGTGGTGAGAATCTTGAGAGTAGTGTAGTTCTTAATAACTATACTATCTATAGCAACCCACTATGGTGTGAAGCTTTTCCTCTCAAAGATGTAAATCTCTTCTTGGAAGATGAGAGTACTCTGGTAGGGAAGGAATGTGATGAGGAGTAAGGTGGTGTTTGTTTCTCCATTACCTCTTCCTCTTGGTCTGTTCCAATTGTCAATGGTATGACTCATGAGTTTGAATCTATTAGTAGTCATACCCATGAAAACACTCTAGAGGAAGTAGACTTAAGAGACACCTTTCTCTATAACTTATTTACATATGTTGATGCTCTTGCTGTTGAGTGAAGTATGTTGTGGGGAGGAACGAGTGGCCACCTGATAAATTGAGGGGCACTTGATCCAGTTTTATGGACATTCTATCCTTTTGATCCCAGTGTATGCTTGAGAGTAGTTGAACTGGTGGGAGTATCATCTTTTGGGTGGTACTACCATGTTGTTGAGAAGAATAACCATTGTCCTTGTTCTCTATTTGTGGGCTTAATAGCCATGACAATAGAGGATGTTTGGTTGTGCTTTGAGTTTGAGTCCCCTGGGTTAAATTCTTTTAATGCTAACCTCTGTACTACCCATCATACTAAGAGGATAAGCTTCTTGCTTATGATCTATATGGTTTTACAAGGTTTGGATTTGAGGACTCACTTTTATCTACTTGTATATGATGATACTCATACTTGTGTGGGTTGCATATCTTATGTTAGTAGTGGTATCAAATCAATAAGGAAATGAGAGTCTCCTTGACTCGATGCTAAGCAATTCTTTTCCAATTGACCCTGGTGTTGTCTTTAAGTGTGCTAAGTGTAGTATTAACACCGTCTGTTATTTTGAAGATTCTTCTTTGGTGTTATTAATGGATCCTATCAGCTTGAATGAGGTATGTTTACATATTTGGCAGGGGGATACTTATGTACTTGAACCTGCTCATGAATTATGAGTAATTACTCTTTTGAAGTTATCTAGTGCATTGGATGGGGTCTTCGCTACTTATGCCTTTGCACTTAGGTATGAGACTGTTCTTTTGCTGCTTGACATAAGGAAGGCCTTGTGCTTGTTTTGGATATGGAACCACTGAGGGCTTAAATATGAGATTGTTTAAGTGTATTGGTTCCTTAGCTTTACCCCTTTGTCAATGTTTCTTACTTAGCGAAGTATCTATTCCTTTGATGGGTTACAAACCCAAGGTTGACATCTACGATGCTTGGTTATATGTTAAATTGGTGCATCCTTGGCATGGTGGTGAATTTGTTGTTTCTACACTAACCCTCATGCCATGAGGATCTTTGTCTTGTTTGCTTCCCCTATGGTTTTGCAAGGTATGGATTCGAGGATGAATCCTTTTCAAGAAGGGGAGAATGATGTAATCCAGATTACCTCAAGGCTATACATTCACGAACTTCAACGTATTGATGGATCTTTGACACCGATTGAGGCTTTGGGCTTACATGGATGATGAGGAGGGAGTTCCATGTCTTCCATGGTAACATATGAACCTTGAAGGACCTCTTACTTGGGCAACACTATGCTTGGATGATAGCTTGGAAAGGGGAGGCCTAACGTAGCAAGGAGGAGCAAGTTGAGATGTTGTTCCATTCGGCGAGCTGATCTCCACATCAGCGACTCGCCAAACCTCCTTGGCGAGGGTTCCTAGATCGCCAACTGGCCCAAGGAGCTACAAAGGGAAAAACTGCTAATTAGGCAAGCTGAAGGCCATTGGTGCATTGCCAAGTGGATTGGGCGATGGTCCCCAGACCGCCCAAGGTTCCAGTAGCTCTCAACTAAGGCAAGGAGAATGATTCCTCGCTGAGTCCATTGGGCATATCGCCGAGCCATTATGCGAGCCCAATTTGGCTCACCCATTTGCCCATTTTGGATCACTTTCGGGCCTATCTATGTAATAATGCATAAAACTATAAATAGGCCTTTAGGGGTTCATAGGGAGACTGATTTTGAATATTGTGGCTGTAAACCTAAAACTCCTTGTGTGAGTGTTTGAAAGCTTGGTATAAGATTTTGGTGAACCTTGTTTAGAAACGTCGATTGCTTGGGATATCAATTCCCTCGAGGTCGTCGTAAGAGTTAGGTGCTTTTTGTTGGATCAGCGAATTGAGGTCTTTGGGTTTAATATATCCTTAGGTTACTTTTTTCCCCTCTTTTTGTATCTATATCTCTATCTTATTTTCTCATATTTTCGATATCTGCTTCGTATTGTGATTCTTCTGGTGAGACTTACATCATTTGGTTTCAGAGCCGAGTCTAGATTCGTTCCTATGATTCTAGTCTTGGGTTTGTTGCTACAAAAAAAAGTGTTTAAACGTTTTTGAGAAATTGCTGAAATGGGTTTTGATGATTTGTGTCTTGTTTGCAGTTTCCAAGGTTGGATTAGTGTTTCCTAACCTTATTTGAGTCTAGGTATGAGATTTGAAATGGTTTCGTTCACTATTGGAGAATCCACCATTGTTGGTTGGAGAAGCTTTGAAGAAGACAAAGTGAGTTTTGAAATCTGGAAGTTTTGGCAAGGAATTGAGGGCTTAAAAGTATTGGGGTTTGTTCCCTATATCTAGGAGAGTTTGTATCTCAAATTTTGTGAAATTCCGAGCTAAAAATCTTAAGGGTTTATTTTCTGGTCTTCATAGTTGTTCTTGAAGTTCTTGAAGAAAATTCAAATCTTCAAGAAGGAAATATTTGAAAAAGGAAGAGTTTGATCTAAAAGGGAAGAAAGAGAGTGTAAAAGTGTTTGTAAAAGGGAATTTACCAAAAAAGGGTGATGAATAAAGTACAATGTACTTGAATCTGCTCATGAATTGGGAGTAATTACTCTCTTGAAGTTATCTAGTACATTGGATGGGTCTTAACTTGGGTCAACACTACTTATGCCTTCGCACTTAGGTATGAGACTGTTCTTTTGCTGCTTTACTTAAGGAAGACCTTGTGCTTGTTTTAGATATGGAACCAGTGAGGGCTTAAATATGAGATTGTTTAAGTGTATTGGTTCCATAACTTTACCCCTTTGTCAATGTTTCTTACTTAGCCAAGTATTTATTCCTTTGATGGGTTAGAAACCCCTGGTTGACATCTATGATGCTTGGTTATATGTTATATTGGTGCATCCTTGGCATGGTGGTGAATTTGTTGATTCTAACACTAACCCTCATGCCATGAGGATCTTTGTCTTGTTTGCTCCCCCTATGGTTTTGCAAGGTATGGATCTGAGGATGAATCCTTTGCAAGAAGCACTACACCATTTTAAGCGTACGGCCACCCCAGTAAAGTGTTGCCTAAACTAGCAAAAAGTGTGGCCTTTGATAAAAAGCTACACTTTTTTACTTTAAGCAACACTTTTCCAGGGGTGCCCGAAAGTAGAGTTACCTTAGAGTTTTATCAGCTACGCTTAAAAGCGTAGCCTAAAAGGAAAAATGGCAATGCTTTTATGTACCTCAAATAGCAACATTTCTATCTCATACAGCTACACTTTTAAGTGTTGCCTTAACTTCCTTATTGCCCACGATTTGTAAGTGTTGCCTTTTCTATCTAATGTATGACAACACTTTGAAGTGTAGTCCTTGCCCATGTGCATACCACAATTTACAGTCCTATGGCTACACTTTTAAGTGTGGCCATATCATTTTGGCTATAAAATATTTATATGCCACAATTTCTAATTAAAAAACACCAATATTATTTTGCAATAAATAATCTCAAGCATTAAATTGGCTCATAGGTAATTCAAATATATAGATTTGCAATAAACTTCAAAAGATAGTACGTCTTGTGTATTTACACATACTTATACAACAATATTATAAATATGTGTACACAATTGTTCAAAAAGTACTTTTACAATAGTTCAATATATTCTAGCAATGAATATATTTCACAAATCAAATATAATGTATTCAAACTTCTACAATAGTTCAAAAACTCTTCATCATCATCCACTTCAACGAGATCAAGTTGACTTGTGGCGACCCTTCAAATTTGATCACCTCAATTTCCCTACACATTTAAAATGAAATAAAAAATCAAAACAAACCATGTACAACAAATCTGATTGCAGCAGTTATAGAAGAGGCAAGAAATTCCAAATTGCATATTGCAGCAGTTCCAGAATGCAGATTGTAGATTGCAGATTGCAAACTGCAGATTTTTTGAGTTCAGGCAGCACTGTATTATATCAGATTGCAGCAGATATATAACAGGGGCAGCAGGAGAAATATCCAAAGATATTCTAACGCAGACATGTAAATCAGGATAGCAGTTGCACCAAACAAAGCATGGAGAAAGAGGAAAATCAACTCCAACCACACCAAGACACTCTACTGCAGACAAGGTAAGTCTCATAACTATGTTCCTAGTCAAGTTGGTAACACTAATTCTGAAAATCATTTACAACCTGTTGTAAATGAGCAAGTCAGTCAAAATGCTATTCCTTTGAGACATGAACATAAACAAGTTGCTGTTAGTGACAACCCTCAAAAACAAAATGCTACAGCTAACAAAAATGATCCTAGTAAAAAAGGAAAATAGGTTGTTGTTAGTGACAAACCTCAACAACAAAGTGAAAAGTACACACAACTCATAGACTCCAAAGATTAGCCATCACCTGCTTCAGCTAAATGTCTTAGTGTTGTCCTTGTAGGATTGTGTTTGATTGCCAATTTCATGTTGGTATATTGTAGTAGAAGTTGTATCAAATTAGTATGAGGTTGATGAATGAGGCAAGTTATTGTCCATCGAGGTGCAATGCTACTATTGTACCATTTGGTCACTTGCTCCAAGTCAACCTCAAGGATGTTCTGCTACAGTCATGCTGGATACACCAAGCCATTCCAATATTGGCTGCTTCAACTTCTGCTTTATTCTGAACCTGCCTCAGATGTGATTTTGGCAACTGAAAAAAGAAAGAACAAACACTACTGCTCAATTGACAAGGAAGATTATATCAAGCAACTTCATTCCAAAAAAGCATCAGTTTTGTGCAACAGATAACCACTTCAACCTTTCAGTGGTAGTTTTCCACTAAATTCACCACGAGAAACTGCAGCAATTATTAACATCAGTACAATTTATTTGAATTCATAAAGTAAGTTAGAGGAGTAAATGGCCAAGATTATAATTTAAAATAATAAATTTACATTCTTGGTAGCCACTAAAATGTACCTTGGACGAGAAGATGAAGTATTTACATAAGCTGCAACATTGCCGGTTAGAGGAAAAGGAGAACCCACAGAAAGAATTTCCCTTATTCGATTTTAGGAAATGAAGAGACTATCTGTCACACAAAAAGGTGCAAGAAAGAGTAGGATGAGATACGTTTATCTAATGTGGTCTTTTGATCATGAATTAAGAGAGTTGTGTCGTAGGATAAGGTTTTTTCTTCCATCAACTATCAGGGATAAGCCATATCTATCTTAAGCTAAGGTTATATCCTCTTGAAATGTCATACTAAACAATCTTGCACCGATGTGGAGATAGATTGCCCAGTGGTTGTTGCAAGTGAAAAGAACTGAAATTTAAAACACTTTAAAATGCAGACGAAAGCACTGGTGCAACTACAAATTACAAATTACTAGTAAATATTCTTACAAATTACTTTGTGGCTCCAAAATTGAGAATATTTATGGCAACTTAAGAACATACTTGAGGGATTAAGCAAGCAATTCATTCTCAAATCTCTCTTTTTCTTTTTACAACCTTAAGATTACCTCTTACGGACTCTAATATTCTAGCATAATGAATTATAACAGAACTCTGCTCTACTCGCAAAATCTTTAAGACTTGAGAAAACTTACTAAGTTCATTCCTTGCAGATTGTTAAGAACTTCATAAATTCTTCTGAATATCTGCCTTTCTAGTGCATTCTCTAACTTTAGCATAAATGTCAAAATTTCAGGAACTGTAACTTGTACTTTGCATGACTGAACAGGAATCAATATCTGATAAATGAAGAAGATCCAACAAGATAAGAAGTTTTGTCTCAGAAAAAGTATTGTTTCAATATATGATCTTTTGGCAAACA
>JAJOOS010022494.1:0-20913 GCA_029582725.1 Solanum chiquidenum | reverse complement strand
ACTGAGCCATTTGGCCTGCATCTTTTCATGATGCAGACACAGGTATTCAGGATCATCAACAGGAGCTTCGTTGATACATCCGAGAGTTCGAGTTAGCTTTGGTGAGCCTCCTTGCTTCTGGAGGATTTCATTTACTTTTCAGTTTAGTCAGGATGTCGTGGGTCTTGTCCCGACTTCCATCTTTATCAGTTAGAGGCTTCATAGATAGTCAGTATAGTTGAGAAGTCTGTATTATTCATTTATTTTATTATACATAGTTTTCTTTGGACTTAAAGTTTGTATTTAAGTTTTATGAACTTTTATTTCAGTTTTTAAGCTTTGTATGCTTGAATCAGTTTTCCGCTTGTAGTCAGCCAGGATGAGGGTTCACTTGGGGACCAGCAATGGTCTTCGAGTGCCGGCCACGTCCAGGGTGTAGGCTCGGGTCGTGACAATAAGAGAGAAGTCATTTTGTGTTTGTTGAGTGATTAATTTACAATGAAGAGAACCTCTTTATTTATAGTGAAAAACAGATTTAGTCCCTAGTAAGGATTTCTAACTTTTCTCCAAAGACCCAAAATAGTTGAATTTTAAATGCCATTTAGTTTTATAATAACTACTATAGTTTATATCGGAACACAAACATAGCTTCAACGTGATTGATTACTAATGAACTCAAACTTAGCTTATTTGTTGCTAAGATATTTCAATGGCAGCCAAATGCTGATACAACACTTAAGACTCAAACACAGACAAAAGCATATCAATTTGCTGATAGCATTAATGTAGTTAAAGAAGGAAAATGAGAACTCTCAACTTTTTTAAACCCATGCTCCGAGGAATTTCATTACTCAATATATAGACCACAAATCTGTAAATACACAATAAAATATGACTATTTTTCCCAACTAGGTTCATTAGAACTATTGAATATTAGAAAAAAAAATTCACTTTTGTGAGGTAAATAGTTTCTAAGGAAAGCAGTATTAGAATTAGTTGGAAATCATTTCCCCCATTTTTTCATATTTTTAGCAACTCAATTTCATGTGAATTAGAAAAAATAAATGAAAATTTAAAAGTAGGATATGACTAATAGCCCTTATTAATTGGATAACGACTCTGTTTGTAAAGATATAATTTTGGTTATTAATGAAAATATGCAGGTTACCAAAAAAATATATAGTGGAATTACAAGTTTTCAGAGGACGACTTTAAGATTGTTGCTTATCAATAGAAATGAAATGAAGAATCTAAATTACTTGCATACTACATTTAAAGAAAGGACATGAAATCAAAGATGTGTCAAGAAACATGTAGTTCTTTCCTTCCCGCTAAATCATTAATGATATTTCGGGAAATGTCCAAAGAAGGGAATCATTAGATAGTTAGTCCATTGTTATCATACTAGCAAAGAACTACATATAATAAATTTTCACTCTACTTTGAACAAATATCGAATGAGGATTTTCAATCAAATCCTATTTTCTTTTATCTCTTGATAGTTCTGCGAATAGAATCTCGTGTCATTTCCTTTATATCATTCGTGAAAGTGCCAAAGTTCTACGTTCTACCGAAGGGTTATTTTTTTTGTCAAGGGTTCAAGAATTATTAAGATTGTAATCATGTAATTGAAGCTTGGAAACTTATTCATCCTCGTCAATATTATCATGGATTTGTTCAAGTTTTTGTTCTTGCATTTGATCACATTGCCACTTAGTCCCTCCTCCTGATTAGCCAGTTCACTTATTTGAATTTTACTCACTAATTCTTTGAGGTGCTCTTCGTAAAATTGTCTTAGGTAGAAGATACAATTGTTATTGGTGGGAGATATTCTATGATGGTGATGACTTGCAGGAATACAACATCAGATGATGAACCCGTATCTAATGTGAAAAATCAGATCACAATAGAGTATGAGTTATGCTATGTAACTATATATAATTATTATGGGGGATATTTTTATATTTATTAGATATATATCTATGAAGGAATGGCATGTGTATATGCAGTGCGTACGTTAATCTTGGACATAAAAAAATCTTGAGAAAATTTTCTTCATTAACAGTGGTACTGTGTGCTATAGTGTACTACCTTGTATTAAGTTTTCAAAAGATGTTATGATTATCTATATTACTAAAGGATATATCCTTATTACTTTAGGGATCATAAGGTTGAGATTCTCATGAGCATAAGACAATGAAATCTTGAGAGAAGGTTCAAACCCTTCAAAAACATCTTGATATGTACATGCGCTTAAGAAATAGTGACTTTGATGGTATTTTCGATTGTTGTCAAGTAGAAAACCATTTGCATGTCCTTTGTTAAAGCATATACTTTCTCCTTTCATTAGAACTTTTAGACAATGGTGAAGCAGAAAATATTAGAAGTTCTAATAAAAGAATAGAATATATGCTTCAACATAGAACACGAGAAAAGTTTTCTACTTGACAACAATAGAAAAGACCATCAAGGGCACTAATTCTTCAATTTATGTAGGGTAGAATCCTCTCTATGTGTTTAGGTGACCTTGAATCATGAGAGTATCAAACTTAATCTCTCTCAAGCGATAAGGATATATACTTTCCGTCCTGTAGATCACCACATTGTAGATAGCACTATTAATACAAGGTTGTATGCTACATGACACAACACCATAGCTAATAAATGGAGTTTTCTCAAATTCTAGCTTGACAAGACTTCTTATGTGCAAGATTTGCATACACTACACTTTACACATATGTACTTTCCTCCATATATATAAGATATAAAACATCCCCAGAGTCATTATAAGCAGTTTGAAAGCATAAATCATTTTCTATTTGTGTTAAGATACCATAAATCTGGGTTGAAAAGACATATATAGAACTGTTGTGATATCATTTTTTACATTTAATGCAAGCACATAATTTAATATTTTATACTAGTAAGACATTCCCTTCATATGACATTCTACTAATAACAAATGTATATTTAACTCAAGACAGCCTGAAGAAGAGCACCTCTTAAGATTTTGATTGAGATGTGTAACTCTCAAATAAGATAATTTGCTGATCAAAATAAGGTATTATAGAGACAATATTACCATGGGGATCAAATTGAAGAATTACAGTTGGAAAAAATCCATGATAATACTATTGAGGATGGACTTCGAGTATAGGATTATAAACACAATAATTCTCCCACTCTTAACAAAAGAGTAACCTGCTACTAGAACTTAGAACTTTGATCCTTTTAGGAAAGAAACCAAGGCAAGGACCAAGAATTCCATATGTAGAACAATCTATAGATTAAACAAATAGAATTAAATGGAAATTCACTATCCATAGTTCGATAAAATTAACCTGAAAGTGTCGGCGATGAAGTACTTTGTTGGACAAGACGTCAATAATTATTTAGCAAGGATGAAAGTAACTACAAATTTGTTTGCACAACTATGATATTCATGTCCTTGATTTAATGTATCAGGACGTACACTTCTTCCAATACTAAGTACCAACGATCGTTAGTCAGTAATATAAACCAACTAATTGAGTTGAGGTAGAATCCCACATAGAGTGGTACGTGCTTAAGATTCAAGAGCCAAGTGTAAAGATGTTCAAGTCAATCATAGGTAAAGACATTTACGAATAAAAGCATGGTTCCAGTTAAGGGGTGACACAAGTGTCAAATATAGGGTTTTTGATTGTAATTATCACCTACAACAGTAGCAAATAACACAAGTAACAAGTAATGATACAAGTTCTTTGGATATGATTGGCTTATAGGCTAAGGTAGATATATGGGTAATTGCAAGTGATAGTTAATATGTGAAAATCAGTGAATAAGCTAGACTTTAGTGGGGATAAAATTTCTCTCAAACAGTTTACCTCGAATCAAATTGGTTTCTCTCGAACATCAGTAAGCAACAATTAAGAACAACCTACGCTTTAGTCCATTCACTCTCTCGAGCTGAATGTGTGGAAAAGGGTTTAGGATTCACTCTGTCGAGCTGAACCTATGACAACTCATTACCCATAGACCATCAAATTAGTAACCTTGGTTTTGAAAAACCTCTCTCTCGAGATGAACCTATGACAACTCGATACCCATAGACCATCAAATCAGTAACCTTGGTTTTAAAACTTCTCTCTCGAGCAAGCCAAAAAAACGAAGGTAGAGTTGCATTTGTAACTACAACCCTTTAAATTAAACCACAATTACTGATTGAAATCACTTTTAAACAATATTTAAACTATCAATTAATAATACCCAACAACTAAATCAACCCATAATCACACCCCAAGAATTTGGGTTTTAGCTAGACATCATAAAAAGATAAAAATTGTTACCAAATTGTGTTTCCATCAACTGGGTAAGATTAATTTCATCTTTACAAAGGTCAAGGTTGAAGAATCTCAAAGGCCTACTTCCAATTTCTCAAAAATGGAAATCTTCAAATATTCAAAGTTAAGGAAAATATTGTCTCAATACTCTCTATTCTAAGACGTCAAAATTGATTGATAAAATTAGATACTCTGAAAACTGATACTAAACTAAGAATTTAAAGATGCATTTATAGTCACCAAAAATATGATGCGAAGGACCATTCGGCGCAATAAGTCGGGATCGCCGATCCACGCAGGGATCCGCCCTTTGGTCAATTCAATCGCCTTTTTGCTTTGGCCTTTAGCATCTTCAAGTTATGTAACTTTGGGCGATCTAGCACTGCATCGCAGAACTGTTCGGTGACTCGCCGACTGCTCCTTTCTATTACCGACTTGATTTTCTCCGTCAGGGCATAGCACACTGGAACTTTAGGCGAGACCATGGCTATTCGGTGACTCCCCCAATGGGTTAGGCGATCATCAGTCCTTCTTTTCTTCGTTCTTTCAGCTGCCATGTTCCTTTTGCTCATAAATTTTCATGCTTTGTTCCTCAATCCAAATACCAAAAAGTCAAGGATTTACATAAGTTATTGGCACAAAATATGCATTTGAGGACACTAAACCTATTAAAATAAAGCCCTAAATGAGTCCAAATCGTGGACTTATCGACACCCCCAACATAAACTTTTGCTTGTCCTCAAGTAAAACTCAAGTTCAGCAGTTCAAAAAGGATGTCTCAAACAGTGCTACACAAGACTCAATCATGAATGCACACAAAAAGACTTAGCTTACTCATGCAAAGATCAATTGTGCACTCAAATATTAAAGTTGTGACTCACCATTATCAAAGATTCTCAAGTTCACAATACTTGCTTCGAATGCAAGTTCAAGTTCAACAAAGGTACTCAAATGCCCTCACACAAAGAATGATTTCATATTCACACACAATGGTTCAACATTTTAAAGATCTGGAATCAAATGCAACACTCACACTCACAAAGATGAACACAATGCATGATTTCACCCATAGGTTTACCCTTATTTTCCAACCAACAATTGTTTCAGCTCACTCAAGATCAAAAAGATCTTTCTAAGGCTTGTAATGGGGCTGAGTGCAAATGTATAGTCATTTAGGCTCAATGGCTGTAATCCTCATTAAATGTGGTGTGAACAACACTTTCTTTCGTTTTCTTCATCATTCTCAGTCATGCTTACAAGTCACCCCATTATTCAGCTTCCATGGACTCTTAGACACCCTATTTCTTTTTGCATTTTCACAACTTTATTCCACAACTTTTTCATTCTTTTTCTTTTTCATTCTTTTGTTCTTTTTCTCTCTTTTTTTTATATGGAGAGGTTCCATATTTCTCAAAACCATGGGTCAAAAGGGACTTCTTTGCACTTCTTGATTAACCTTCTCTTTTCACCACACCCCCTACTTAAGCTTTGGCCTAAGTTGGCTATTCACAAAAACCACAAATCATGAGGATTATGGGTAATGGATAAACAAAGGTCACAATTTCATTAAGTTCTTTCTAAGAAAAGGTTAAGGCTCAAAGAGTGCTCAAGCGAAGTTCACACACTCACTAGGTAGGCCACAAAAATAGGTATAATGTCAAATTGTTTCACAATCTTCAAAGTTGCCTAAGATCATTTCAAGAGATTGCATCACATAGTCAACCGGACAAACGGGGCAAATTCTAGGTGTCATCACACATGGTTCACGGTAAGCTCATCACACAAGGTATTGACACCAATGTCAAACAAGACTCCACACTTTCGCTACTGTGCAATGTTCATCACAAGAGACTCAATTCAATAATTGGCTAGTCACAACGAGATGCAAAAAGTTCACATATTGTATATGTAACTTCATTTGGCCACATCGTAGCAGCACATTCATTTTTGTTCGATTATGAGAACTATTCAAGTAATCGGTATTGATCAAGACCGATACTCAAATTTGCAAGAGAATAGCCAGATTCAACCACAAACAAGAGGTGGCACAAATTTTTTCAGAAGGGCCTAAAAATCATTTACAATTAAATCAAGGAGCCACAAGCTCACCACAAAATAGTACCAAAACACAATATATACCACAAAAACCCATATGTATACACAAAACAATTATCACAAAAGGTGGGACTCACCCCACCATAAATAAAAAACCATTTTTCCTTAAATGCAAGAAAAATAATATCCAAAAGTCAAATAAAGTAAGACAGAGAGGGAGGAAAAAAGGGATCATGTCTACTCAGTCACTCTATCTGTTTAGGCATTAATGCCCGGTGTAGTGCTCGAAACCTGGGCATCAGTGCCCGGAGTCACCTCAGAAGTACCAGCTCCACTAGACCCACCCATGGTGGTGTCTCACAAAGATGTTTGGCGCGCAGTCTCAAACATGGCATCCTCAAGGTCAGCTAGATCATCATACACTTCAGCATCACGCACATTGATCTTCTTCTCGTCGGTCTCTACCTCCGACTCATCAGCTACTGTGCCATCCCAATGTACATCTTTGGTGGTAGCCGGAGTAATCACTGAAGTCTCAGGAGTGTCCGCATTATCAACAGCCTCTAGTAATGAAGTGAATTTAGTAGACTTTAGATAGTCTACATCTTTCCTCACCTAGAGCGTGTGAAGAAGAAGAGGTTGGAGCATATGTACGTGAAGTCCTGGAGGCCAAAGTAGGCTAAGATGCCTCTACAGGTATAGAATCGACATCCACTTATAAAGAAGTATCTGTCGGAGCTGCTCTCCTCCTATCAGCCTCCTCTCGTGTGTACTTGACCTCAATGTGCCGGATGTCAGTAGAGGATGAAGGGGTAACCACAGTATCTCTCACATCATCCTGGGGTACTCCAGCACGCCTACACAACTCAGTAATCAAGACCGGGAATGATAGAGAAGTCTACCTCTGCTTGACCCTCATGGCCATCTCTTGCTCAATAATAAGTCCCAAGTTAAGCCACTTTTTCGTTAAGATATACCCTAAACAAGCTGCCTTCGCATGTCGGAGGATGGATTCATTCTGTGAAGGCATGCTGGAGCTGCTGATGAATCCGAACCAATACCGAGAAGCTACGTTCAAATCCTTCTTCTCGATCTAGATTCCTGCCTCTATCCACCTCGGGGTGAAAATCAGAGAGAAGGGGGGCAATCCAACCCTTCAAGTCATCCAGGGACTAAGCTATCATCAAGACCTCATATTCGTGCTCGAACCATGTGCCTCTCTCAAGGACACTATTTATGATATCGCTACAGCATCCAACATCCACACCTCGAACTATGACCGACTTAACCGGTCTAAAATCGATGGCCTTCATTTTTCTCTTTGAAACTAAGTCACTATACATTGTATAGAACTCCCGGACACATGAAGGAATATAGGGGCCTCGGGGCCTGGTGAAAATCTAAAATTTGTGCCACTGCAATATCTCCCTCACACTGAAGTATCTTCCCTTTAGGCATTCTGTGGACAATAGCTTCTCCTCGAGAATAGTTCACAATCCATCACCTTTTAATATATTTAGGAGTTGGGGAGGAGGTGCTACTAGTGGAACTGGAGCCACAGGAGGTGTCATAGCTAGCACTGAATCTGCTGGTGTGGATACTGGAGGGACTATAGTTGAATCAGAGCGAGATCTAGCACGAATCTCAGCCCGCTGGGACTATAAGGGCTAATAATCATCAGACTCAGATAATGCAGCCTGGGAATCAGCAAACACTCTCTCCCTATTGTGCTCTGGAACCTCAGATGTAGGTCTCTTGACTTTGCCCTTGCCTCCCACTAGAGGCTCTATTCTACCCTTTTAAGGAGGATTTGCTCCCCCTTCATTTATCACAATACCTCGCGCTCTTTTGCGGGGTGGCATGTCTATGTTAGTCCTGACCATATCTGCAAATTATTAGGAAAAATAATTAGAAACAATTCAATTAGATGCATAGAAAAATAGTTGCAGACAGACTCGCCGACCCGGTCAGTGAGTCACCGAATCTCGTTGGCGAGCTAGATCGGGCTCACCGAAAGGATTGGCTCAAAAATCTTAGAAAAAATTGGCAAGTCAGCGATGGGAAGGCCTTTCAGCAAATTGTCGATAGCATTCGGCAAGCAATGATTTGCCCGCCGAAAGTTACAGTGCAATTAAGGGTGAGGGGCGAAGACAAAGGGCGATTAAAGAAGACTTTCGGTGAGTTGCCGAGTGCCTTCGGTGACCTCATGCTTCTCACCAAAAGTTACAGAACCAAACTTCACAATTAGCATGAAAATTAAAGGGGAGATGGGGAACTTTGGCAAACCGTCAAGTGGTTCGGCGAGCTCGACCCATCGCGCCAAATGACCCAACTTGCCTACTTTCAACCCAACTTCCCAAATTGAACCCCGCAACCCTCAAAAACAAAACCAAAACATGCTATTTTCAAATTAAGCTAAGACCCATTGCACCCATTCCCCCGGGATACTCAGACTTCTCCAAATTTGGCCAAATTTGACCGTTTGATGAGTTTTGCCCTTAGGAATTCCATCAACCGCTCCATCATTGGGAAAAATAAGTTATTTGGCACAAATGCAGGCTACTTAGACCTCACCCGATTAAACCCAACAACATGCAAGCACAACCCCACAATTTTTAACCAATTTTAAGGCACAAAAACTCGGGAATTTAACACTAAAGGCATTACGGGTAAGATAATCAAATTAACACAGGCACACACATATACAATTGCGATGAGAGAGGCCCAGCACACATCATTAAGATAAAAGCATTGCATAAGAGTACAAATTTCTCAAAATAGGATTTGGGGTTCGGAAAACCAACCTTAGATGCCGAATAATCAAGATTGAAACACTAGGCGGCAAAGTAATCCACTTCAAACACAAATTTGGTGACTACAATGCGGTAAAAATGTAAAAAAAATTGTATACTAAAGTTCGGGTGTGAGTTTGGGAAGTTCAAACGTGAGGGAAAGTGAAAGAATTGGAAGTTTAAACCTTGGGCCTTTAAAAACCGTCTAGTTCTCGCCCATTCGGTGACATTAGTTTTGCTCGCCGACCCACTCGGCGTATGAGTGGGCACTTACCTCGTTGAGTTTTACAGGATCTCCAGTTAATGTGGGCTCCAAACGGTGAACTAGATCATGATCGCTGACTTGGTCAGCAATTCGCCAAGTTTCTCCTAGCTCACCAAGTTTTAAAGAATCCAATTTAAAATTGTCTTGAGTCAAACGGCGGTCCAAGTCAGGCTCGCCGACCTCTTTGGCGAGTTGCCGACTGGACTATAAGCTCGCCAACCTGCACTTTTCAAACACCTTCCACACTTTGACCTGGACAATCAACACAATATTATTTCAAACATAAAAAGAAAGAAAATAAAACTTGGGTTGCCTCCCAAGCAGCACCTTAGTTAACGTCGTGACACGATGCAAGTCCACACTCAAACCTCATCCTTGGGGTTAGCCATACTATCACTAGGCAAACCCTCTTGCTGTCTCGGCTTTAAATGAGACGAGATATGACCCATTTGGGTCTCTAACTCCTTGATCGATATTGAATGGGAGGTAACAATCTTGCTAAGTGTCGACACATCTTCTTTCATTTATTTCAAAATCTTGTCTTACCCCTCAACTTTGTTGAGGATACGAGAAATCATATCCTCAGACCGGCCACCTTCTGAATCCTTTGGCTTTTGACACTTGTGGGGTGGCACATATATATCCTTCTCCCCATCCTTCTAATTGAGATTTTGATCCCTTCATTCTCGATCATGATCCTTCCAACCTTCATTCCTATTCTAACCTTGGTTACCACCCTACCTCGGTTAATTTGAATGATAACCACCACCTTGGTTAGATAATAAATTCACTTCTTCATTATACAAAGCCTAAAACTTGGACTCATCCGGATTAACACACGACACCAACATCATTGACACCTCGAGCACCTGCTCCCATGACATTTTTGGACAAAATGTCAAGTTGTGTCATGATCTTGGCCATGTTCTGGTCCCTCTCTTGGTCTTTATCGATATGCTCCTTGGTCAATTTAAACGTGAGGAGGGAGTCTTGGTCTTTACCGGTGTACCACGCTCTGTTGATTGTGGTCATGCCATCCAAGAGCTGAGCCGCTATCACATAAGGTTGTTGCATCAAACCTCCAGGAGAAAGTTGGTCAGCAACACCCTTGTTTACCGAGTCAAGGCTCCAGTAAATTTACGCAGAAACACGTTGTCAAGCTAGCCATGAGTTGGGCATTGGAGCACCAACTTCTTGAATTATAGCCAAGTTTCATGAATGGGCTCACCCTCCAGCCGCTGGAAGCTCTGAATGCTGTCCCGAAGAGTCATCATCTTCGAAGGAGGGAAAAATCTCAGTTGCAATGCGGTGACCAACTCCTTCCACAAAGTGATTGATTTACGTGGCAACACAACTAGCCACTTACATGCTTCTCCCATAAAAAAGAATGGGAACAACCTCAACCGGATCGACTCTTGGGATATGTTCTTGAAGGAGAACAGTCTGCATACATCCACAAAATTTCTAATATGCTCATGGGGATCCTCATGAGCAAAACCACTGAACAGCCCCTTAAGTTGCAAGAGCTGAAACATAGTACTTGTGATGTGGAACACCACATTCCCTTCGGCCAGAGGCAAGTGAATAGCATCTATACCACCCATAAGATGGGGGTCATTAACATTAGGCTCGTTGACATCGTTGAGGTTTCTGATTTCATCTTGGTGGCCTACTTGGCTACCATTGTTGCCGTTCACACTCATACTTCCTGTTTCAAAACACAAACACGCAAAACAAAACTAAAATTAAGTAAGTTTAACTATGACTAGCAAGAATGAAATTCGACTTAACTAAAGAATCTTAAACAACAACACTCCCCGGCAGAGGCACCATTTTGATTTCACGTATTAGGAAACTTCTTCCAATACTAAGTTCCAACAATCGTTAGTCAGTAACCTAACTAACTGAGTTGGGGTCGAATCCCATAGGGAGTGGTACATGCTTAAGATTCAAGAGCCAAGTGTAAAGATGTTCAAGTCAATCATAGGTAAATACATTGATGAATAAAAGCATGGATCAAGTTAAAGGGTGACACAAATGTAAAATATAGGGTTTTTGATTGTAATTATCAACTACAACAATAGTAAATAACATAAGTAAACAAGTAATGAGACGGGTTCTTGGGATGTGATTGGATTATAGGCTAAGGTAGACAAATGGGTAATTGCAAGCGATAGTAAATAACTGTATATCAGTGAATAAGCTAAACTTTAGTGGGGATAAACTTTCTCTCGAACAGTTTACCCCGAATCAAATTGTTTTCTCTCGAACACCAATAAGCAACAATTAAGAACAACCTACGCTTTAGTCCATTCACTCTCTCAAGCTGAATGTGTTGAAAAGGGTTTAGGATTCACTCTCTCGAGCTGAACCCACGACAACCAAATACCCACAGACCATCAAATCAGAAACCTTGGTTTTAAAACCTCTCTCTCGACCAAAAACATGAAGGTAAAGTTTCATTAGCAACTACAACCCTTTAAATTAAACCATAATTACTGATTGAAATCACTTTTAAACAGCATTTAAACTATCAATTAACAATACCCAACAGCTTAATCAACCCATAATCACATAATCACACCCCAAGAATTAGGGTTTTAGCTAGACATCATAAAAAGATAAAAATCGTTACGAAATTGTGTTTCCATCAACTGGGTAAGATTAATTTCGTGTTTACAAAGGTCAAGGTTGAAGAATCACAAAGACCCACTTCCAATTTCTCAAAAATGGAAATCTTCAAATCTTCAAATCTAAGGAAAATAATGTCTTAATACTCACAGTTCTAAAACTTCAAAACTGATTGATAAAATAAAATACTCTGAAAACTGATACTAAACTAAGAATTTAAAAATGTATTTGTAGTCACCAAAAATATACTGTGAAGGACCATTCGGCGCAATAAGTCGGGATCGTCGATTCACTCAGTGATCCGCCCTTTGGTCAATTCCATTGCTTTTTTGCTTTGGCCTTCAACATATTCAAGTTCTGTAACTATGGGTGATCTAGCACTGCATCACGAAACCGTTAGGTGACTCACCAACTTCTCTTTTCTATCGCCGACATGATTTTCTCCTTCAAGGCTTGGCACACTGGAACTTTAGGCGAGATCATGGCTATTCGGCGACTCGCCTAATGGGTTAGGCGATCATCAGGCCTTCTTTTCTTTGTTCTTTTAGTTGCCTTGTTCATTTTTGCTCATTAGTGTCCATGCTTTGTTCCTCAATCGAAATACCTGAAAATCAAGGATTTACATAAGTTATTGGCACAAAATATGCATTTGAAGATACTAAGCCTATTAAAAATAAAGCCCTAAATGAGTCCAAATCGTGGACTCATCAGTCCTCCCTTCTAATATAATATGCATGCAGGTAATTTAGATTCATCATTCCATTTCATATGATAAAAATTAGACTTAGACTCATCCTATGATTTTTTTTTAATCTCAACCCCTTTTTGTTCAATCATGTCATCATTTGATTAATCAGATCTATTAGTCACATCATCCTTCCAAGATTTCATTTATTTTTTAATACATAGGTAATTGAGTTGTTGAAAAATCAAGGGGAGTGGGAAAAAATTGTTGCAAAACTATTGCATTGATGTCAAATATCATGCACGAACCAAATCAATTCAATACTATTAAGTTATAAAATACCTCAGAACATAACTTTATATAAGCTAAAGGTATTTTTCCTTCCTACCTCCTTAATATCATCGATGCCCTCGATCTACATATTTAGATACTTCTATCATTATTGGACTGCTCACTATTGTGCCTACTTTTGGATGTTAGTGCACAATCCTAGCACCAAACGAAGTAAAAAAGTGTACACATAAATATAACATAAAAACCAAGATCTATAAATAATGTTACACTTTTAGGTAAATTCAATATCGTGACCATTTGATGTGAATGATGTTGATTGCAGATATATTTTCCTTTTTTCTCTTATAAGAAAATTCATCAGAAAAAATTACACCCCAAAAGAAAGAGTTTTAGCCAATGTAAGGAGAATTAAGTGAATTCATTATGTTATAGTTTGAAAGTGCAACAGAGGATACAATTGTATTTATAATAGGACTAGTTCATCGAATATAAACCAAGTCATCAAACATGTCATTTATATAGATTTGGTTTCTAAATTGTTAAAAAAGATTGTTCTATTTATTAGTTAATCAAAAATTAGTTATTGATCCAACAAAAGAAAGAACAAATTTTGTCAGTACCAAAACTATTGCGGCATACATCGTTTGACAATCATCCATCTATTTTTGATCTAATTAATGAAAAAAGGGAAGGGCTTTCAGGACGCAACCCTTGTTGCATAGGTGTACGGAGTGAGGTTCTGACCCCTTTTAGATATACTGCCAGAGGTTTTCTAAAAAAATAACTTTGAGATTCTATAATGATTAATTATAAGACTCTTGAATGGTCAACAACTATGGTCTTACATCTAACTAGATATGTGATTAAATTATTTATACATATATTCTCAATGAAGTTTTACAAGAATTAATAATATTTTGTGGTGATTATTGTTTCCGTGTTAGCTACTATATGATAGTTTATTTGTAGTTCTTGATAACCACATACCTTACTGTTGACTCAAAATATTTTCTTACTATTTTATATTTTAAAATACCTTACTGTTGACTAAAATAGTCTTAAGGTTGCTGGTGAGGATAGTTTTTTAGCTATTCGGGCAATGGATGTCTTCCATTTTTTCCTTTATTTTCTATTTCTTTTGGCATAGTTCGGATTGTGTGTACTTTTTTCTTGTCCATGTCCAATTTATATTATTTATTTCCTATTGTGAGTATTTAATTTATGCATTTGATTTTCTAACACCTTGTTGAAATTTGTATTCTGTATTTTGCCTTGTGCTTTCTACTACATTCTTGAAATTTTTCTTCCTTTATCAAGTCTTCCTTTACAAAAATTCCTGGAATTCTATTTTACTTCTAACATTCTGCCTTTCTTACATTATTTTATATTTGCTATTTTCTCAATGTTTATATTTTGTGTTTATTATTTATTTCTGTCATTGTTCGTGATTTCTGCGTCAAAATCTACACTCTTTGTTTGCTATTTCTCTCTAGTCGCTGCTCCTTGTCATTTTAGTATTAATATTTATTCTTGTTTATTTTATTGAATTCATTTAATAAATTTAGTGTATACCCTGAATTATTTCTTGCTTTTATCATGTATGTAGTTTTATTAATTTGTCTTAGACTTTCCTTTTGATCCAACAGTTTTAGTAAGTTCCTGTTTTATTTACATCTTGTGTAGTTAGATCTCTCTAGTGGCTTAGGGGAATGATGGTGGACTAGGGTCATGTCTTCAGTAGATGACGGGGGCGAGGAGAAGTGGTGGTATGTGGGTTAACATTTCTCCTTAGCTAAAATTAGGGCAATTAACAGGGAAGTCCATAGAATTTGTAAAGATTCTCAAGAAAAGGACGATAATTATAATTTGTGTACAAGATAACATATGAGAAGGTACCAGGGCATGGATGGGGAAGGGGAGGGGACGGGTTGAAGTTGTGGTACTCATAAGTATCAAGAGATAGAAATAGAGTGGGTATTTTAGTTGATGAGGACCTTCGAGAGCCAGTGGTGGAGTTTAGGAGAACCAATGATAGGATGATGACGATTAAGCTAGTTGTTGGTGGTTTCATTTGAACATTATAAGTGCTTATGCACCTCAACTGGGTTTTAACAATGAGGTAAAAAATGATCTATTGGGTGGATTTGGATGAGGTAGTGAGAGGTATACTAAACACGGAGAAGATTTTCATTGGTGGAGACATTAATGGTCAAATCAGGAAAGATTATATTGATTTTGTTGATGTTCGTGGAGGCTTTTGTTTTGGGGAATGGAATGGATGTGGAGCATTGCTTCTTGATTTTTCTAAGGATTTTTAGTTGGTTATTGCTAACTCATACTTTCTGAAATGGCAGAACCACTTGGAAACCATTCATAGAATGGTAGCTATGACTTAGATTACTTGCTCATTAGGAAGAGTGATTAAAGAATTTGAAAGGATTGCATGGTTATTCCAAGTGAGAATATTAGAACACTATACAAGCTTTTTGTGATGAACTTGGATTTAAGATGCATAGGATGAAGAAGACCTTATATGACAAAATGAGGTTAAAATTGGGTGGCTTCACCCCAACTCTTTCTCAGGTGATGGGGGAGAAGTGTATTGGTGTTGGGTCTGGAGTAAATAGCGGTGATGTGAAAAACATGTGGGATAAGGCAGATAGTTGCATTAGAAGAGTAGCTATAGAGATGTTAAGGGTATGGACATGTAACTTTGGTGGTCATCAAGGAAATTAGTAGGGGGGGGGGGGGTGGAAAACTTCAAGAAAAGTGGAAACCAAAAAGGTTGCATATACAAAGTTTGTGGAGTGCATGGACGAGGAAGAGAAGTTCAACGTTAAAGAGATTTATAAGACAACGAAGACAGAAGCTAAGTTAGTAATTAAGACTACTAAGAAGGAAATTTTCAAATGCTTGTATATTAACTAGGGGAAAAAAGTAGGGATAAGATGTTGTATAGGCTCACCAAAGTGATATAAAGACAGGCTCGTGACTTGGATCAAGTGAAGTGCATAAACTATTAGGAAGGGAAGGTGTTGGTCAAAGAGACCTTTATTAATGAAAGATCCAAAGCATATATCCACAAACTCTTAATCGAATAATAGGATAAAGATATTAATGGTGAATTGGCGCACTCTGAAAGACTTTGTAACTTGGGGTGTACTCTAGGTGTTCTACAAATTAGGAGGTTAAACATTCTATTGGTAAGAGGATAAAACGAAAAGAGATTAGGCACGATAATATTCCCATTCTTAAAGAGCACACACAAGGTAGGTATGGAATGGTTGATTGAGTTATTTAATTCTATTTTTAATATGTAAAATTATTCATGATGAAGGTAGGTGTAGTACGATATTTCTATTTTATAAGAAAAAGAGAAATATCCAAAAACTATATCAATTACAGGGGTATCAAACTTCTAAGCCACACTATGAAGGGTTTGGAATGAGTGGTGGAGATAAGGGTGATGGAAGGGGTTTCCATTTCAAAGAATAAATTTTAATTTATTCTAGGGAGATCGACTATTGAAGCCATCAGAATTATTTCTCAGAAATGGACACATCATTCCTTACCCTTATCACCAACCCTCTCTTGCTAACCTTCTTAGTGTGACATAGACATTTGATACCTATATAATTGTAACCATTTTTTTATATCAGACATGTGCTTATACAATGGAACCATTTTACTCCACCTTTATTTATTGAGTATTTTTTCTGTCTTAAAAATAATATTAAACCTAGTCAACAATTCTATACATGCCTTGTCTTTGTTCTTTAAAAATTCCACCAGAATGCCATCGAGTCCTATCTCTTATCCCCTACTCATGCTACTAATAATGTGTTTAAACTCCATTACCCTAAAACACCTACAATACTCAATGTTTTAAACTTTTTCTGTGTGCACTAACTCACCTAAGAGAATGTGTTTGTCCCTTACGTCCTTTAAGAGTTTGTGGAAGTATGTTTGCCATGTTTTCTTAATGGAGGTCTCTTCCACCAACACCTTGTCTTCCTAATGCTTGATGCACATTTCAATTTGTGAGATTTTATCTCTCTCATTTTCTTATCCTTCAAAATTTCCCATCCCCATCTTTGGCCTCTACCTTGACATACAAGAATTTGAAAACAAAACGCTTTTAAGTAGTAACTACTAATTTGGCTTATGTGTTTATCGTCTTATAGACTTTTTTAAGTGTCTGTTTCTTTTCCTCATCCACGCACTCCACAAAATTTGTAGAGACAACCTTGTTTGCTTCAACTTTTCCCTAGACTTCTCTGTTTCACCACCTATCTCATTGATGACCATCAATGTTACACCTCCATACATCTAGCACCTTGCTCAACGCTTCATTATGAAATTGGTTGTCTTATCTCACATGTTTCATATAGCCTCGCTACTAATCCAGGCTTTTATAACAATCAAATTCTCCTTCATCTCTATAGAAAGAGTAGGATCAGGTCACCCAATTCAATCCTCAGTCGGTCATATAGGGTTTTCTCCTCCTATTCTCTTAATTTAAGAGTCCATCACCAAAATCTTGTGTTGGCTAGTATGATTATCACTTAAAATAACCTTTCTATCCTTACTAAGGTCTCTATCACCCTTTCCGAGAATCAAGTTATTTATCTAAGTATTTGTAACACCTCTAAAATGGAAAAGTTTATCTGGAGAGGAAAGGAATAAATTTTTGGCTACTACTTCATACCTACGAGATCATCTATGGTTTGTTGAAGCCTTTACGGGTCGCAGGTGGCACTCGTAGGAACTGAGTTAAGTTTTGGGAAAGTTTATGTCCCAGTAAATTGATCTATAATTGACCAGGACGAGTCGTGGGATCGCATATGGGGCATATGAAGTGCCCGTAGAAGTGATCCAAACTTAGTGAAATTTTGGACTCTAATTTGAGGTCTACGAATAGAGTCTACGGAGCGTGGAAAGGTCGATGGTCTATAGGAAAGGTTTCGTGAAAAGTGGGTTAAATGTTGGGTTTCTGGTACATGAATCTACGGTTGACAGGTATGGACAATAAAGTCCTCTAGCCCTTTTTAATTAGGGTGTTTTGGTCTTTTCCTATCAGGGTATTGTAAAGATGGTCATAAAGTATAATGATTTTGTGAATGCTGTTTTTGACCGATTACGCATTGATCCTTCAGGTAGGATCTTGCATTTATAGTGAAGTTTGATAGGTCCGACTTAATATGGCTGAGGGACCAAAAAGGCGTTGATACCTTATTACAATTTAATAATGGTTTTTCTCATGTTTATGTATCAGGTTTGGAGAAGGAACCTAATTCTAGACCGCCATCAGGTCATGTGGAAAAAGTTGTACTTGTTGGTTATTCTGATTCAGAAGCAGATACAACTCCGGAGGATGATAATGAGAATGAATTGGCAAGCCCTCTGAAGAAGGAACACTTCCAGTCAGCTGGAGATAGTAAGCCTCTGAAGAAAGCAACGGGTAATTATTTAGCCTAAGCTGGAGACGGTAAACCTCATTAGGAGACGGAGGTGTGGTTTACCATCTCCTATTCTGGCTGACTGATTACCCATTGCTTTCTTCAGAGGCTTACAATCTCCAGTTGACTTGAAATGTGCCTTCTTCAGAGGGCTTGTAAATTCATTCTCATCATAATCTTCCGGAGTTGTATCTGCTTCTGAATCAGAATAACCAACAAGTACAACTTTTTCCGCATGACCTGATGGCGGTCTAGAATTAGGTTCCTCCTCCAAACTTGATACATAAACATGAGCAAAACCATCATTAAATTGTAATAGGGTATCAAAGACTTTTTTATCCCTCAACCATATTAAGTCGTACCTATCAAACTTTACAGTAAAATGCAAGATCCTACCTGAAGGATCAATGCCTAATCGGTCAAAAACTGCATTCACAAAATCATTGTACCTTATGCCCGTCTTCATAATAACCTGATCAATAACCTCTAAACTATGTCATTTTGAACCTATAAGTACAACTTTAACTGAATTAACCCTTCAAGAATACATTATTCTATCATATATACTCGAATCCCCAAATTCCCTCCAAGTTCATTCCCTCCAATTCTATCTCAAGTTCCAAGGTGAATGCTAGGGTTTCAAGCATCAGGGTGACAATCTCAATTTCTTTCTTAGGCTTTGATTATCAAGGTTTCTGGGAATCCCACATGGACCCCTTCCATCCATTAGGTAACAAAAGAACTTCAATCTCCAATTCAATTTCACCCAATTCAATTAGAGTTTACGTCAATCTCCATGGGTCCTTTTGATTATCATTCAATTGATGTTATTATATATTATTATGCATGATTAACCTAATTACATGATTTGAAATTGACTTCATATAGACACATGATTTATGCTTTGATTTTCACCTATGAAGTATGAACTACGATAATGGATTGATAAAGAATTTAATGCATATTTTATGAAAGGAAGAAGTTATGATTTAAGTATTATTTTAACTTAAGTATCAATGGTTTGTAAAAGGTTTTCTCACAATTTGGAAGGAAATCATGATTTTAGATTCTTAGAAAGGTAAGTGTCTATTATGAAAAAGTTAAAGAAATCATGGTTTTCAAAGGATCTATTGCTATACAATTTTATGACTTGAATCGGTATTTTGATTATTGTCTTTCCTAATGTTATGCTTTAATAATTGACTTTGTCTTCTCCATTGGGATTTTACTTAGCACCAAGAGGACTTTGAGGTGGAGGCTCAAATAGGGTAGTTTCTAGTAGTACACTCTATTTCCGAACTACGTGCCCCCATAGGTTGTCTTAAATAACTTAGCTAGTAGATCCGCATAGCCTAAATGAATGATATGGAGTTCTACCTTGGCAATTAGACTCCCTCTTTTTTGTGTGAGGGTTACACATAATTTCATGTCAGAGCTCACATGGTTTATTGTTAGTTAAAGCTAATATCCCACAAAAGAACTATCACTTTTCCTTAAAGTTTACATTATACCTTTTTATTAACGCATGACCTTGTCTGATGTCTATAATGACTATATTTTCTAAGATTTTAAATGGCTTACTTGGTCATGCATTACATATGTTAGGCCTACTATAATATCATGTCTACATTTATGCATTTTCTGCACACACAGTAGATTTTGTATACTAATGCATACTTGTACCTTTATTATCTCATAATATAGGGTCTGACGCTCCTTCTCCTCCAGCTCATGGCTAGCTTAGATTTCTAATAGCTATTGGATTGGCGAGTCCTAATACTCTGAGGGTAAAGCCTTGAAGACCGTTTATTGCTTTTATTCTTTACTCTTGAAACTTTTTACGTGGTGTATGGGTTACGCCCCACCAATCTATTTTGTTGTAGAAGGGCTTGTCACATAATTATGATTCTGCACTTATGTTCAAACTCTCTTTTATGATATGAGATGACTTACTTAAACCCTCTTATTGTATACTGTGTTGTGTTGCATGTATGGCATGTGGCTTGTGTAGGGCATTTCGGAGTCCTATAGGCCATGTGTCGTCTAGGTTTTACTTTGGGTCGTGATAGTATTAACTACCACGCTACGAAAGGTAACCAATTGGCTCTCCCTGTTGGTAAATTTTAGAAGTATGAGTTATTAGAAAGTAGAGAAGTCGAGAAGAATATTGGTAGAAGAACATTTTTATTGATGTCTTTAGATTACATTAATAAGACTAGAATGAAAAATAGAAAGCAGTAAACCCACAACTAGCATATTCCTAACTCACTAACTGTCACAACCCGGGAGCACCCCCTAGTCATAACCAGCGTACTCGACCTCGAAGAGGTCTAATACAAGCCTCTTAGCATTCATTCATCGCATAGACACTAAAACCATAAGGAATTTAAAACTTTCTTTACCAAGAAAGCATTTCAAAAAAAAACAAGCG
>JAJOOS010022493.1:0-21433 GCA_029582725.1 Solanum chiquidenum | reverse complement strand
ACAATTAAACTGATATTGATGCATTAATAACTAAGGCATGTATAACTGAATAACTGAAATATCTGACCTAGCATGTGTAATTCAAGAACTAAAGAAATACATAGCTAGGGTTCTGGAATTCATGCAATAAACTGAATATTAACATACTAATCTGATTTGGATCATTCTAACAGCTAAGAACCAAATAATCAAGAAACGTTCAAGAACCCTAATTTTGTTCATAGCATGGAATCAAGAATCGTCTGATTTCTAGGGAACTAACGGGCAAAAGGGACCCATTAATGAAAACCAACATACCTGGTGATGAAATATCCACGAAAAACTATCAACTAGGGCTGGACTTGACCTTTCCGGTGACTTTCTAGCGTTCTCCGGCGGCGGCTAGGGTTTTGCTAGGGTTTCGGTCGCCCCTCTCTCTACTCTCTTCTTTTCTTTTGTTTTAGTTAATTAAATGACTTAGGTAAGTTCTAGTTAGGTTTTCTAGGATTAGGTAAGTTCTAGTTAGGTTTTCTAGGATTCTAAATGACCAACTAAAACCCTTTTAATTTAGGACTTAAAAGAAGAGTGGGAAAAGACAACAACACCCTTGACTTAAAAGCTGTCCAACTCCTGATGCGGATTGGGCACCTACCAGATCTGAAAATTCTGCAAATTTTTCCTTCACGAATCTGAGGTGTTACAAATATAGTTTATCTTCTTGAAAAATGATAAGTAAATATTTAGAGTCAAGGATTGAATTGAGGTACTAGAGTTCATGAGTTTTAGGATTGTTTCTTTTAAGTGGCTTATAAGGAAAAAGCTAAAAGTCATAAGTTGGGAACCACCAACTTTTGGATTGTTCTTTTTTTTTTTGTAGTTTTTAGACCTAAATTAGGATTTTATTACTATTGTTCATGGGTCAAATAGACACAAGACGAACTTCCTTAAATTTAACACATAAATTTGAATTGTTTTTTTTTATTGGTTATGGGCCAAATAGAGACAGTGAGCTTCTAATGGGCCAAATATGTGTTGGGTATTGGGCAATCATCTTAAGCTAATGCTCCTAAAGAGAGATTTGGCTTTAGCTCTACCTTAGGTATCTAAGAATGACTGTTGAAAGATCTGGGCCCAAGTGGACATCTTGGGTTGAAACTATGATAAATATTCAACGCGTAATGAACCAATAAATTATCACATATTCCAAAAAGAAATGGTTGTGTATAAAAAAGGACTGCAGAATTGATAAACCATCATTTAAGATATATAAAATCGATGACATTTAGCATAAATATGCTATAAATGCAATGACAGTTATATAATAAATGAAAATATAATCAAATAACAATAGATACAAACAAATAAGAGTTAGCCACAAAAGTTAGAAAAAACCCTTTTAGTTAGAACCTAAATGAATCTCCATCAGAGTATCCATTTTGTTATGATCAAATTTGAACTTAATCAAAACTTCATAACTTGGAAAATACATATAAAAATAAAAAATAAAGGAGTCACCAATCAATTTTAGAAAAATAAAAAAAACGTATTTAAAAAACCTGTTAAGGAAACCTTGTATTTTAAAACCAGAAAAAAGGTAAGGGTTCTAGTGAATTTTTAAAAGGTTTTAAACACATTATAAATTCCGTAAATGAATTACCAACGGATTTCATAACAAATTTATGGCTATCATAGTTTAAGGGTTAATTTCTAGAAATATTTATATATTACTAATGTTAAAACGAAAAAGGGTCAAATATACCCATTTACTATTAGAAATAGTTTAAATATATCTGTTGTTATACTTTTGGTCTAAATATATTACTTCTGTTATACTTTGGGTTCAAAAATACCTTTCTCATTATGATTTGACTAAAATTTACTTTTAATTTTAACGGAGGGACGATTTTAATCTCAAAATCAAATGATTCACCTTCAATTTTAAATGCAGATATAGCCCAATCGGTTTAGCTCGGCATGACCGGTTTTCTATTCTTTTCATCTTTTTCTTAAAAGATCCAAATCTATTTTTTGATGATTTCATAGGAAAATTGGAGTTTATTGAAATTATTGCTCCATTTCAGAAACAAGTAACCACAAATCCATTTGTCATTAACAATTTTATGAATTTATGATTGATCTTTTGAGAAAAGGATCTAAATTGTTTTTTATGTTTGAGTTAAGAGTCAAAGTAATTCTTGTATTTTAACATGGACCACTTATAGTCCTTCATGTTTTAACAATTGGTGCACTTTTGGTATTCTCAAACATCCGTCTAATTTTTAATGGTGTTTTTTGTGCACCAAAATAACATGGGAATTTCACACAAAAAATTGCACACTAGATTCATACCAAAACGACACTAGAATTGCACCAAAACAATAGCAAAGAAGTACCAAAATTGCATGAAAAAGCACTAAATTTGCGCCAGAAAAGCCACAAAGTAGTATCGGAAATATGCCAAAACAGCAGCACCCGATTCGCTGCACTGAAACTGCACCAAAACAGCAGTAGAAAGGCACCGAAACAACACCAAAATTGTACCAGAACATACCAAAACAAACTACGAAGTTGCACCAAAACAACACTAGAATTGAACAAAAAAACAGAATCAGATTTCCACAAAAACTACACCCAAAAAAAAATGAAAAACAATAGAAAAATATAGTTTAAACTGATGGCTTGATGACGATGAAAATTGGTTTGCATTCATAGAAACAAATGATCTTGCTTTTTCCGAAGACTTCCATTGAAAGGAGATGAACAAACAACAGAAAGGAAAGGAAAAGATTCTTTAAAAGAAACAAGATGCAACTGAATGAGTTTCACTTACCCAATTACCAATATCTTTATTTTTATTTTGTTTGTCTAAAATTAGAATCAAAGTTATGAAATAAGGGATAGAGAAGATCTGGTTAGCAATGGTGGAAACAGTGATATGGTATATAACATATGAGGCTTTCTCACATGGGCACAAATGTCATCGTTAAAAATTAAACGGATGATTGAGAGAATACCAAAAGTGATCCAATTTTTGAAACATGGAGGATTATTAATGCTCCATGTGAAAAGACAAGGATTACTTTGACTCTTAACTCAAGATAAAGGACAGTTTTGATCATTTTCTCTGGATCCTTTTTTCATGTTCTTATTCGATACTACTAGTATATAGTTTTGGATGCATCCCCCTCCCCCCTTCAATACACTTTAAATTTTCAAGAAACCCTCTTTTTGGTTTAAATCAATCAATTGTGTTCCTAAGATAGGTAGCTTGTTTACGAAAAGGGCAAATGGCGCGAGGATTACGACAAATTTTATTTTTTCGGTGATATTACCAAAAAATAGATTTGGGTCCGGAGAGAAGAAGCACATGAAAAGAAAAAAAAATGATTCAAGTCAAAAGGATAGATTTGTAAAAGAATTTAGTATTCAAAATTGGGAATAAATTATTTGGTGTTTATACACATCTTTGTTAAGATTAAGGAAAAATTTGTGTCAAAGTATAATGAGAATGGTATATTTGAACCCAATGTATAACGGAAAGGGTATATTTGAACTCAAAGTATCAAGAATGATATATTTAAACTAGGTTTAATAATACAATGGTATATTTGACCTTTTACCGGTCTTTAAAAAAATCATTTTGAAAGGATTTGAATTCAAGACAGTTTAATTAAAATAAGTACTTAAACTTAAACACTTTATATAATCTTTTATCTTGGGCGTATTTATATGACCATTTATTACAATTTACTCGCACGTTTCTTTTGTTTCGAGGACATTCTTGATGAAAATTGTTGTGTTTTGATTGAGTATTGCAGTGAATGTGCACTAACCTAAATGATTAGCATATGCAGGGGTTTCTAAAGGAATATGAGCTAAAAAGGAGGCGACAAGAGCAAAACAAAATGAGCGCGAATGAAGAAGCACACCTGGACCAGCCTTGGCGTGTCGCACAAGGGCCTAAACTACTGAAGCCAAGTGCAAGCGCACTAATGGTGCGCTACCCCAGCAGGCCTAGCGCTATAGTGGCACACTGCCCCAGGCCAATCCCGACTTTCTCGGCGAATTTTAGTTTATATAGGATTCCTAAATTGATTAGAAGTACAATTATTTTTTCCTAAACTCTATAAATAGAACCCTAGGGATATTTTGTGGGAGAAAAACTTATTTTTCAAGGGCGAGAGAATCATATACAAAGTTGTCAATACATTTTAGGGTTCTTTTCTTTTTCTACTTTTCTTAAAGAGTGGTAGCTAAGGACCCTTGTTCTGAGGTTGTAGCAACGATTAAATGTTGAACGTTGATTGTGTCGAATTAATGTTGGTTATTGCTTAAATTACTTTCATATTCTTGTTTTAGTATTTCATGCTTGTTCACCATAGAGATAAATATATTATCTATTCTTGAACTCGAGAGACAGAGAGGTAGATAGACCAAAGAATACAAAGATCTCGATCTCTCTTGCATATCACTTATTCATATTCGTGTTCAAGATTGACACCCAAACGAACACCGAGCTAGGTTACAAAATAGGATAAAATATAAATGCTCGCCAATTGAGTTCTATATATCCCCTCTCAATGATGTAGTTAGACAGTCAATTGGAGTAGGCGATTAGAGGTCGAGAGATCATGATCATAAAATCAACTATGTAAATTAGTAATTTGATAACCATAGTTGGTTCATGCAGGAGCTGTGATACATAATACCTTAAGCATGATGCAACCCTGAAATTGCTTCAATTATTGTAAGTACCTTTATTATTTTATTTTTGCAATCTTAATATTCAAAGATAAATTAAACTCTTTTTGGCATGCTTGAATAATAAATTAGACTAGTATAATTTAGTAAAATAGTTAATCGACAAGTCCTTTGGGTTCGATAATCCGGCTCTTTTAGAGATACTATATTACTTATGCGACCACGTACACTTGCGTGTCCAATTTGGACGCAACACTTTATATGATCTTTTAGAAATAAAATTGATTGAATCTTTCTAAAGAAACGTCGAATAAATGTGAGAAAAATCTTTTGATAATTTTTACAAATTATCCGCCACTTTCTTTTTAATAATGAAACCATTTTTATTTTTATTTATTTATTTTTAAAAAATGAATAGAATGTCTAAAACTATTTTCACGTGATATTGATATAAAGAAGAAAAAAATTAAAAATTAAGAACTTCATAAAATAAGATAACCTTGTTTGAATATTTAAAAAAATTAAAGACCCATTGGGTAAAATATTATTATAATAAAACAAGTACTATACATTGTAAGTTAGCCCAGTAAGCCCAATACAGAGAAGAAATAAGAAACTAAAAACCCTAAAAGCAATAAAACAAAAGAGTTAAAGGAAACGGCAAAGACACAAATGAAAAGAGGAAAGTGGAAATTGAAAAAAAAAAAACTAGAAACGTCTTCTTCTCTTTGAGACTTCTTCAAGTATCAACAAAGATGTCGAGGTCTTGGATTCGGAAACTCCTACACCTTCAGTAGCTCAACATCATGAAACATAGAATGGTCGTTTTGATTCATCATCACTGAATATTCAACCCAGTTTCATCTAATATTGCTGAATTCGTGAGCTGATGAAGATTTTTGAGTTGTAGATCTATTAAACTGAGTTGTTAATTTGAATCGACATGCATCTTTTCAACATCAGGTAAGATTAGTTATCCCTTACCTAAATTTAAGTTCAGGTGGGTTGAATCCCATCAAGGAATTAATACCACCACCCTTCATTAAACCTAAGCAAAGTTCACTGACTTATTGATTTTTGCGAGGCCTATTGTGGAGTTTGTGGGAGATACTGCTAAACCATCCTTCTGCTCTATCATTTGTCTCCAGAAATAGGTATGTCGAAATAATAACACTTTTATTTTCTTTCTTCATTATTGGAATGAACTTGCATCGTTAACCCCATTAACGGAAGATAATCTTGAAATCAGTATCAATACCTTACAAAGAGTTAGTGAAAATAGTTTTTTTAGAAAAAAACATGAGTACCTTCTTAGTCTTGGTTTTATACCACATGGTACACCTCAAAGATCTCACCGGGTGTATGATATATTAACCAATCGAAATTACTTAAGATTATAGAAAGTACTGTAGTAGAACGTTTTAATCTATGTTGTTGTAACATTCACCATGAACATTGTAAATTGTACCAGAAACTTATAGTAACTTGTAACATTGGCCTGTCTAACTCTCATAGTTGGAGTTTTTTTTTTATCCAAATTGATTATTCTCTTGCATTTGCTTGAAACCTCCTGAAAAATAATTGGAACCTCATTTGCCTATGTTTGAATACTTAGATCATTGGACAAATTCTCAAACAATACCTTTAATAGATTAAAATAAATCAATATGTTATGGGACTAAGATTTCAAGAAAAGGTAGTTAGGATGTGGTCGTTATGTTGTTCAGCACCTTGGTGGCTCTTTTGCCGCCCAGTGAGCATGATGGAGTTACACCCGGGAATAAAGAAGATCCTTGAGCTAGACCCTGTATCATCTAGTGATGAAAAAGGGGGTTTATGTCTGTAGGCTTTTAAAAACAAGATGAAAGGGTTGGGTCTCCATCGGAGAGAGGATCTGTTGAACTACAATCATTATTTCTTGATTCTCAAGAAGTACATTAAATATCAAGGAGTAACCTCGCAGACTCATTTCTAACCAGGATGTTAGAGTAGTGGAGGGGATTAGTGGGGTAAACACGTAAATGGTAGTTTCTTGTATTGTTTGGGTGTTTACTAAGTAGAGAGGGAAGTGATAGTTTTGGTTCATCTTGCGAGATTGAATTTGTGAAGTAGTGCTTAGGGGGAGTGATTTTCGTCTCCTTTGTTGAAAGAGCAGTGGAAGTATGGGTTTTATAGGAAGTTGGACTATGAGACATTATTTAGCACAGCTTGAATCAATTCATACTATCCCAAGTAAAATCTGAGTGAGTAAATGAATAGTTCATTTAATAACTTAACCCATTTTGATTCGCCCATTTAATACCCCATACTTCAATTATTGAAATCTCAACAAATTATATTTGAACCCATAGTTTTAGTAATACTTAAATTTAATGCTAATAATAAATATATAAACACATTAAATTTTAAAACGATATCTACTTTTGATCAAATTTGTACTCTACATCTCATAAATATAGCCTTGGAGTACTTGTTCAAAAAGTTGGAGTGTGTAATACCGATTTAAAAATAAAAAGGTTTAAATCCATAGGACATAGACCCTAGACTTTAGAACGTAAGCCCCAGGCGTAAAGATGTAAGTCTCCAACATAAAAGCGTACACCCGTAATTAAATTTGTTTTTTATTACTTCAAAATACTTTTGCTGTAAATCATATTTTTAATACTGATGTAATGATACTTGTACTTTATACTATCATATTTTCATTTTGCAATGACTTTTCCTAAATCTAGTTCTCGAAAAGTGTGTTACACATGTATCCCAAAATTCTTCATATAAATTGTGTATTGCAAATGACATATTTTATCCATATTGGGATATGGAAGTATGTCATTATAGGGAACGGGTATTTCAGTGGTTGGTGGAGCATGCATGACATCCATAAGTGATTGTTGTAAGTCTCCATCGCCATTCTCACACCCTCCGGGATTAATTGGGTCATAAATGTTGGGTTTTTAAGTACAATCGTTACTTCTTGATTCTCCATGAGTACATTGAAAATCAAGGGCTGACCTTGCATACTCATTTTCAACCAGAATGTTAAAGTTGTGGTGGGGATTGGAGGGGAAGATGCGTAAAATGTAATTGCCCCTACAATTCGGGTGTTTCACAGGTACATAGGGAAGAGATAGTGTTGATATATCATGCAAGATTGGATTTGTGAACTAGTGCTTAGAGGGAGTGATTTGCTATTCCTTTGTTGAGCGTGCAGTGGAAGTTAGGGCAGTAGAGAAAGTTGGGCTATGTCTCATTATTTAGCACATCTTGAATTAGATTATCGTATCCCAAGTAACATCTGAGTGATAGAGTGACTCATTTATTTATTAACTTGACCCATTTTGATTCACCCATTTAATACCTTATACAACAACTATTAAAATATCAACAATTTAAATTTGAACACAAAATTTTAATAATAATTAAATATAATGTTAATAATAATGATATGAACACCTTAAATTTTAGAACGACTTCTATTTTTGGTCAAATTTGAACTATACAACTCATAAAAATAATTTTGGAGTTCTTGTTGTTAAAGTTGGTTTGTGTAATCCATTCAGAATTTCTTTAACGGAAGACGATAGTCAACATCACCTTCTCCTGTGATTTGTTCCTTGACATTCACATTATAAACCTTGCAAAGTTAAATTTATTTAGACAAGACTAGATTGGACTACTGTTTTCAATAGCATTTTCTAAGGTGGAGCGTAGAAAAAATTCTCTGGAAAAAATAAAGGGCATATATCCATGGGACATATGCTCTAGAATTTGGAACATAAGCACGACGCATAAAAATGTAAGTATCCAGCATGAAAGCGTACACCTGTGCGTAAAATATATTTTTTATTACTTCCAAAATATGTTTTTTAATCACATTCTTATTATAGGTGTAATGATATTTATACTTTATACAATAATATTTTCATATTGTAATGACTTTTCTTAAAACTAGTTCTAGGAATGTGCGTTGCACGTTTATCCCAAAATACTTCATATAGATTTGATATTGCAAATGACAAATTTTATCCATGTTGGGATAAGGAATAATGGCATGATAGGAAACATGTAGTTCAGTGGTGGGTGGAGCATGCACGACATCCATAAGTGACTGTTGTAAGTCTCCATCGCCATTCTCATACCCTTCGAGACTGCCTAGTCCATGAATCTTGGGTTTTGAACTACAGTCATTACTTCTTGATTCTCCATGAGTACATTGAAGTTCAAGGAGTAACTTTGCAGACTCATTTCCGACCAGGATGTTAGAGTTGTGGAGAGGATCAATGGGCCAGACTTATTTCCTACAATTTGGGTGTTTACTAGGTAGAGAGGGAAGGGTTATTTCTGGTTCATCGTGCAAGATTGGATTTGTGAACTAGTGCTTCAGGGGAGTGGTTTGCTTCTCCTCTATTGAGAATGTAGTGGAATTTTGGGTATTATAGGAAGTTGGGCTATGACTAATTATTTAGCACATCTTGAATCAAAATATATTTTCCCAAGTTACATTTGAGTGATTTAATGGCTAATTCATTTATTAACTTGACCTATTTTGATTCACCCATTTAATACCCTATAAAACAACTATTGAACTCTCAAAAAAATTAAATGGGAAAATCTAAATAGGTCAAGTTAATAAATGAATTAGTAAATCACTCAGATGTTACCTGGGATAAGATGATTTGATTCAAGATAAGCTAAATAAAGAGTCATAGCCCAACTTTCCATAATACCAGACTTCCAGTACACTCTCAACAAAGTTGAAGCAAATCACTCCCCTTAAGAACTACTTCACAAATCCAATCTTGCACGATGAATCACAAATATCCCTTCCCTCTACCTAGTAAACGTCTAAATTATAGGGCAAACTACTATTTACGCATACCCACCTCAATTGTGACATCCTGGTTGGAAATTAGTCTGCAGGTTTACTCCTTGATCTTCAATGTACTTATGGAGAATGAAGATGTAATGACTGTAGTTCAAAACAAATATTCATGGCCCAGGTATTCTCGAAGGGTATGATAATGGTGATGGAGTCTTACAATAGTCACTTATAGATGTCGTGCATGCTCCACCAACCACAGAACTACTTGTTCCCTATCATGTCATTCTTTCATATCCCAACATGGATAAAATATGTCATTTGCAATACAAAATCTATATGAGGTATTGTTGGATAAATGTGGAACGCACATTCCTCAAACTAGTTTTAGTAATTATAAAGTATAATTGTCATTTAACCAATAATAAAAAATGTGATTTAAAGAAAAAGTATTTTTAAAGTAATAAAAAATTAATTTCACGCACGGGTGTACACGTTTATGCCGGAGATTTACATTTTTACGCCTTAGGCTTATGCTCCAAATTCTAGGGCGTATGTCCAATGGATCTACATCTTCTATTTGTTTACCAAATCATTTTTCATACGCTCCGCCTTGAGACTCGCCCAGAAAATGCCATTGAAAACACTACTCAAAACTAGTATTGTCTAAATAAATTTTAATTTACGAGGTTAAAGCTTTATAATGTGAATGCCAAAGAATAAATATCCAGAGAAGGTGACCTGGATTGTTGTGTTATGTTAAGGAAAATTCTACAGAGATTACAAAAATCAACTATCTGAATAAGAACTCAAAAATTATTTTTATGAGATAAAAAATTCAAATTTGATTGAAAATAGAAGTTATTTCAAAATTTATTGTTTAGATCTTTATTATTAACATTATATTTAAGTATTATTAAAATTAAGGGTTCAAATATAATTTGTTGAGATTTTAATAGTTGTTCCATGGGGTATTAAATGGGATAATGAAAACGTGTCAAGTTAATAAATGAATTAGTCATTAAATCACTTAGATTTTACTTGGGATAAGATGATCTAATTCAAGATGTGCAATAAAGGAGAAGCAAATCAGTCCCCCCTAAGTAATAGTTCACAAATCCAATTTTGTACGACGAATCGAAAATATCCTTTCCCTCTCTTCCTAGTAAACATCCAAATTTCAGGGGCAACTACCATTTACGCATCTTCCCCTTTGATCCCCACCACAACTTTGAGAATCAAGAAGTAATGATTTTAGTTCAAAACCCAACACTCATGGCCGAGGTAGTCTCGAAGGGTATGAGAATGGCAATGGAGACTTACAACAGTCATTTATGAATGTCTTGCATGCTCCACCTACCACTGAACTACCCATTGCCTATCATTTTATTCTTCCATATACCAACATGAATAAAATATGTCATTTGCAATACAAAATCTATGTGAAGTATTTTGGGATAAACACGCAACGCACGTTTCCAGAACTAGTTTTAGGAAAATTCATTAAAATGGAAATATGATAGTATAAAGTATAAATATCATTACACCAAAAATAGAAACATGATTTATTATTCCTCCCCTTCTAGATTGTCCTCCCTTGTAATTTTGGTGAAGCATTGTGTTTCCACCAGGATATTATTAGTTGTTGTACGTGTATCCCATTCATGTTTATATCTGCAGAAATAGCAAACTGCCTCCAAAGCCTATTTGTTATAGAGGCTATTAGAAAATTGTGTGACATTATTTCCTCCTCCCTTATTGGATAACACCAACATCTTGATACTGTGAATTTTCATCCTCTTTAGATTATTATCCATAGGTATTCTCCTTTTCTATGACATCTATAAGAAAAACAAATTATTGTAACTTAGGAGCTGATTTGAAGTTTTGATGATTTAACAAACTTTTGGATAAGAAAAAGAGACCTAGTCGAGAAAAGACTGCATATGTAAAAAGGATAAAAACACTGTTACCTAAAAGCTGCCACAACTACCAACTCTACTATGGCTGGTGCATGTCTTTTAACAGCAGCAGGCTCAACCAATGACTTGGTCCCAAGAGTTTATGTCCATTTTATAATAGTCTCTTCTCCATAGACACAACTCAAGTTTTGGCAAACAAATTTTTGAATTGTGAAAATTCATAAGCTCACAAAGAAAATGTCATCTTCAAGGAAGTACATTGCTCATGCTGAACAAGGGACCTGATGGAGTGCTGAAACGCCTTTGTTGTATTTTGAGTTTTGTGTCTAGTGCTTTATATTGTAAATCTACTTCTAAGTTATAAAGGATAGTAGATCGGTTGCTTGTGTAAGTATTTAGGGTGAGTCGTATTAACTAGAGATAGGTAGTCGAATTATCTATGTTTTAGTCAAGCCTCTTTACATCATTATTTTGATGTTCTCTTGGGTAGAGTAACCTAGGAGTGTCAACTAGGGTTAGGTGATTTGTAGGTGCAACAGAGTCGCTGCTTGTTTATGCTCCTACATTTGATATTTGAGTTGGTGGCTAGAGTTATACTTATTGGATTCTTGAAGTCTAGATATACTAAAGTTAGTTGGTTTAGTGGAAAATAGAGTTATTGCTTAGTTTCCTTTGTAGTGGAGTTGCTCCAGTAAGGGGGAAGATATTAAGAGATTATTTCCTAGGGTACAAGAAGTTGTAATATGAAGCTTTCCTCTGTTTTGAGTGAAATAGAGTTTGGGTTGAAATCATGTGAGTACTGGTCGTGGTTTTCACCACACTTGAATAATGAGGTTTCCACATAAATTCTTTGTTCCTGATTTACTTTGAGTTATTTATTTTCCCCATTCTGTCGAGGGACCTGGTCCAATGATCACTAGTGGACGCATTCATTCTAACAATTTGTATCAGAGCTCGGGCTCTCTATATATTTAACACCATGAAAGAGAGATTCATGTGAAGAATGATAGCTCCACTAAACCTGCAAGAAGGTCAGTCTCCAACGTGGCACCTCCTTTTGATGGTCGTTTTTAGAGATGGTGGAATATTTGCATGTATGACTATCTAATAGCTGAGGACAGTGAGCTATGTGATGTTGTTCGTGAAGGTTCATGTGTGCCAACTATAGAGGTAAACTATGGGGATGTAATAAGGGTCGTTCCCAAACCTCGACAACACTATAATGAATCCAACAAAAGGAAAGTTGAGAAATATCACAAGGCCGGGAAGCTGTTAATTTGTGGCATTGGAGATAGTGAATATGAGCTTATTTTGATATGAATCAGCCAAGGAAATCTGAGATCTTTTAAGAATAGTGTATGAGAGAACTGAGCAAAGAAAGAAATCTAAGTTGGATCTCCTCTCTACCTTGTTTGAAAGCTCACCGTAAAAGAAGGTGAATCTATTCATGAAATGCGTACTAGATTCTCCACCATTACAAATGAGCTTCTATTTCTGGGAGAACGTATTAGTGCGTGGAAACAGGTCACTATGATATTGGAGATTCTTCCCAGATCTTTGATTGATGAAGTTGATATTGTCTATGAGACAAGGGATCCTAAAGTACTCACGCTAGATGCCTTATTTGAACATCTTCAAGTTCATGAGATACATATGAGAAATGACGGTCTTATTCTCAAAGGTAAGGACAAAAGGTGGGATCAGATTATTGATAGGTCAAGAGGAAGTGCAACGGCTGAATTTAAAGAAAAGAGAACTCTACACCTCTAGGAATTTCTTCAAGCAACTCCGATGAATCTAAATGGCCTGGAAATGTATATATGACTAATGATTTAAAAGAAGATGTCATAAAAAAAGGGGACCTGGTTGTTGATAAGTCAAGTAGAAGAACAGTTGCTAATCACATGGTGAAGAAATCCCCCGTGATCTAGGAAGATACATCAAGTGATTCAGATTAGTTTGAACAACACGAGGTTACCTCTATGTTGGCAGTAAAATACGAAGAAGAAACCTTCTGTAGGAATGTATGCGTCCACCAGTGTGTTGAAGTACTAGGTCAAACCTTTAGATAATAATGCAGTAAAGAAGTAAATTAGTCAATCATTGGGAACAAGGAGTTTTAAGTGGAAATCTCCTTGATCAAGGGAGTAAAACCACGACCGGTCACACATGATTTTCAATTGCTTTCACTAATCACAAGCAAAACTGAATACAGACTCCAAGTACAACAATGAGACTACACTCTTAATCTCACTCTAAGTAATAACCTTTATCGCTAACTGAGAAAAAGCAATGCATACATTACCCACTATATTAACTAACTCTTAATTAATATAGAGTTAAACTATAAGACACACAATTAACTCAACTGTGTTCTTACAATCAATACACACAAAGTTTTTGAAACGTTTCTTTATGAGTGTGAAACGAATCCTACAATGTAAGCACAATACAGGCATTCAATAACAACAACCCTTCGAGATTGTTCTTCTTCAGTGTATCAGGTCCCTTGCCGCATGTGTTCTTTTGATGCTTGAGCTCTCGAAAAGACTCACTCGCTCCTTTTTTAATGAATAGTTGTAGTTGTTTGTTTATATTGAATATATCAATCACCTACAAGAGTTATTGGCCACTGAAAAAACAACCTCGTCCATTACTATTGGTGAAGTACACTGACCTTTCCACAACCTATCTGACAAGACATCTTTACAGATGTACAACACTTTGAACCTAGACGAGAACACTCTGTTAGAGACATGGTCCGTGCATTTGTGAAGATCATCAAAACACCCGTAATACAACATTTTCCACTTTTTTTATGATGAGAAACAAATATCCTCACACTGAGTTTATTCATTCAATATTTTAATTAGCATTCATTCCCCTGTCACCCATTCCCCTATCACCATGCCTCCTGTTGCTGAAAGCATATCAAACATAATGACAAATTCCGCCTTTTGACATTTGAAAAGGTGGACATTAAACATACACAAGTGTTACGAAAAATAGTAAGGAATTCAGAGCCATAGGCAACACAGTTCATGTGCAAACATGCAAAATAGAGAAGACAAAATCACAGTAGAAGCAGAGCAATGCATTAATGTTAGTCAAGTATCACAAAATGAGCTATTGAGCATCACAAACAGACACGCTGCCACTACGAGTTCTAGAAAAACATAAAGAAATAGGAAAAGATAGAAATACATTTTTAGGACAGAGGGGGACGAGGAGCAAAGAACTGTAGCAAGATGTTCATGCGATGATTCGCATCAGTATAGGAATGAAGTAGCTCCTTGATAAGAGATTTGACTTCGTCAGACAATGAGGCATTTGAAGAAGTCAGTTGTGCATTTTCAACTCACAACCTTTCTATTTCCTCCTTTGCATAAGTACTGGTACATGGTCCTTGGGATTTAACATGTTGAATCAGGGCCTTAAGACGAGTAATTTCTACTTCCTTGTCACCTAGAATGGTTGTAAAGTCCTCCATTTCCCATTTAACTGATTGTTTTTTCTCAAGGAGATCAGAAACCCGAGACTTGGCATTCACCTTACCCTCCACACATTCACATTTAATAAGTGTGGCCATAGAGAAGTTTTTCTTGATGGTACTGGCTACAAATGTGCTCGAAAGCACATTGAAGTGATTAAAACTCTATTTAGTAGATAATTATAGGCTATCCCATGCTTCCCATTTTTCATTGTCATGATCTGATGCATATGCTCCAGCATAATTCGAGGGAGATTGATTGCCTCATACGATTCCAACTTTTCAATGAGGAAGAGATCTACAATAGAGGCAACCGTACGTTGCTCTGTTCGAGGCAACTACACCGTATTTACAAATTCAAAGTAAAATTGATGCTTGCCCTTGTGAAATTTCTTAAGAACCCCGTCACACTTCATGTTTCCATATTTTGAGGCACGCAACACATAATTTGTGGAAGGTTTACAGCCTTCCATGGATCCGATCCCTTGGGTGGGTACATCCAAAATAAAATCTAAGATTTCTTCACTCAAGGTAATCTCCAATCCATGAATTGAATTTATGTCTCCATTTTTAAGTAGGACCATCTGGTAGTAGAACTCTCGTACCTCAGGTTAGCACAGATATGGCACGACACATTCAAACAAATGTTCCCAGTCCTAGAATGCTACACAATCCACTAGATTGCACATCACATACTTAGTTGGGACTGCAGGATGAAACACTCTACCATTTAGCACCCTCTGCCTTTTAAGTTCTTCAATTCTTTCTTCCCTAGTTAATACCTTATATTCCTCCTTCCTTCGCACAGACGAACCTGGTCCCTTGATTGGTTTTGACTTGGGAACAACCTTAGGTTATGCAGCCACTCACTTGGTTGGGTTGTCATGATCCAAGGTACCCCCTAGGCGTAACATGGTGTATAGGACCCCGAGAGTCCCCATACAAGCCACTTAGCATTCATAACATAATAAATAGAACAATGAGGAGTAAAGACAACATTTCAAGTCCAAAACAATTTTTTTATAAAAGTAAAGCGGAAGTCTAAGCACTAGTCCCAATAGCAGTCCAATACAATAGAATAAAATTGGACCTATCCCATACATCATGTTCAAACTAAAAATAAGAAGGAAACTAAAAACAATGAAGATTCATCCTCGAAGCATGAGGACTCACCAAGCTCAGAAATCTCTCAATCAACCACCAGCCACAAAACTGAGGACCTTGACTGTTGGACCCTACATTTAGGGAAATGTAGGCAAAAGTATGCCTTAGTACAAAACAATGTACCAAGTATGATAGCCATGCATAAAATATTTAAATCGTGCTAAAATAGGACATTTCATGACATGCAATAGACCAAGCTAAAACATGATATAAGAGAGTTAGAAAACATAAGTCGTAAAACATGGTCAATGCAAGATAACATCTTTAAAACCTCTGAAAACATATGAGATACTTCTTGAAGTAACCTAGTTCATTAATATAGTGGGAATTAGCCTTAACCGACATAAAGACCATGTGAGCTATAACATGATCCCCCGGTGTCTCCCACACTGAAAAGGGTTGTCCTACTTGCCAAGGTAGAACCATGAATCTGAGCTAAAGTGGATCCACTAGATAATGTCTATATAGACAATCATCCTATGGGAGTATATAAGTAAGGGATAAGGAGATTGCTTCTAGAAACCCGACCTCAACACTGAAAGAGCTTCCATCTCAATATCCCCTCAGTGCTAAGCATATATCCCACTGAGTAGTTATTAATCGTAAATTATGTCATGATCCGTGGAAAGGAAGAATTAAGTAGCCAATCCTAGCTAAAGTCATGTTAGGATAGCTCCTTAGACCATGTGTGAGAAAACCTTTCACCGTCCATGATCTTTTCATAATAGCTTTTAAGGCCCACATTCATTTACTTCATGCTAGAGATGCCCTGCTAATACTAATAGAAATAGTTTTGAAATCGTGGCCTATAATAATTGATGGCATATCCGGATACCATACTAATTAAGAACTAATTTATGAAAATAGCCCGAAAAGCATAGAAGGCAAATCTAGATGTAATTCATGTCATGTGGCCAAGCTTTATAGAACATATAGACAATCTCATCTATTAGCTTTCTTGAGTCATAAACATACTTTCATGATCATGCATTCTTTTCAATAATTCATAAGCTTCATCATCTTTTTAAAGTCAAAGCATCTTCAAATTCATTTACATCTATTTCATAAAGGGAAGACATGCATATTTTCATAAACTCACCTTTCATAATTCAAAACCCACATCACATCATCATAATTGTAAAACATGGGGATTACATGGGTTCATGGGGAAACATCATAAAAATCATAGTATTTCATCAATTCATGCTTAATCTACATAATTCATTTTTTTATTAATCAACTTTGAAGAGAACTCATGACAATTGAAGAAAACCCTAACTCAATTGGAAATTTCTAACTTTGAAAATAGGAGAATTTTGGGAACACCATGAATGGAAGGAATCCATGGATGAAAACTATCATACCTTACTATCAAAGCCCAAAGCAATTGAAGAATGGAAGCTTGACCTTGAACCCTAACTTAAATCTTCTTCTTCTTCTTCTTCTTCTTCTTCTTCAAGTTCTAGAGAGAGAAATATTTGGGGGAGGAAGAAACCCAATTTCTTTTGGTGAATTTAAGAAAATGACTTGAATGAATAGAATTTGGGGTCAAAATTACTTATATAGGGATCTTAAAAATAGGAAAAATGATGTAGTATAGAATTAAAATAAATCTAAAAAGACTTTTAAGACCCTGACTTAAAAATGAAAAACAACTCACACTGGAGCTCGCCAAGTGAGCCTTTAGCTAGCCAAAAATTATAGTAAGTCGGCTTGGGGGCTAAGTGAACTAGATGATGGGGCAGTCGACTTTGGCGACATGCCGAATGGAACGACGAGCTCGACTTAGCTCTCCTAAAGTTCCAGAACACTGGATGCTAAAATCAAGCCATAAAGGAGAGGAGCTCTAATCGGCGGATCATCAAGTCAACTCGGCGTTCTTGACTTACTTCACCGAATTCGAGGTGTTCCATTGGTGACCTTCTTTACCTTCAAGACCTTTACTCGATTATCCTCTGCTTCCTTCCTCCTTTTAGCCACAACGTTCACAATATCATCAGACTCAATAGCACTTGGGCCTGTCTCCTTTGATAGAACTACAGGATCGACAATTTTAGCATGTTCTGACACACCTTCCTTTCTTTTCCTTCAATTTTGGATAGTTTGAGCCTTATTTTCTATCATTGCATCCCCCAACATTTTTTGTTGACACCCTCTTGTGACATAGTTCCGAGAAACTTTATCAGCCAAAGTCTCAACTAACTTCCCCTTACCTTTGTCTTTTCTTTTGCGCTCGGATTCACTAGGTCCTTCTGAAATTTGTACTTCTATATTAGGACTCACTCTTTCGGTATAAGCAAGAAAAGCAGCATAATTATTTTCTTCCCATATCCCTCTCCTTTTCCAAAAGAGAGGAATGTCCCTATCATCTTCTTCCAGTTCTTTTTGACTAAAGTTGAGTTGTGCCTCTGTTTCAAGGGTTTGATCAAACACTGGCCTGGACCGATTGAGGACTAGATCTGGTGACTTGTACTCACCCTCAGAGAATGGAACTTGAATATCTCCTTTCAATGTTGACAAACTTTGTACGACCCACTCTTCCCCTGCCACCAATATATTTGACTCAGTCCCTCTTCTCTCTAGCAAATCCCCATCGAATAGTCTCTCATAAATCATCGAATATACAGGCTCTAGTTGAGAACTGACATCAGGATCTCCATTGGTCATACTAGCAAAAGGATTCACCACTGAATGTGCTTTAGAGTTTGAGGGTTTTAGAGACAACAGAAGAAGAGTTGGTGAACAGGGAAGGATTTAGTAGGGTTGTTGGAGGAGGGAATCAAAAGCTCAGGCTGAGGGATTTCAGACTCACCCATTTTGCCTACTCCACACGCAGGAGTTGAAAGAGAATGCTCCACAGAATGAGATGAAAATTGGAAAGAATTAGGGTTTTCAACTTCTAGAGGTGGAGGAGGTCTTGAGGGGTACGAAGGGTTAGACATTTTCGGAGAATGGTGAGAAAAGACTTATAACAGAAGACAAAAAAATAGGAAGAACTTTGTTGTTGTTTCTTTTTTCATTTCAAGAGAATTGTGAATTTACTAGTAAGAATAAAAGATTAGAAAATGAAACCTATTTATCATTGGCATCGGGCCCCTAAACAGAGGCGACTCTTGTTCTTAAAGATGAAGATACGTCTATAACTAACACAATTTACACGGAGATGCCAAGTGGAAGTTGACCGTTAGAGAATAACTCAACATAGTATAGTGATACTGACCTTACGGAGGGCAGGTATCTATACTTCCCTAAACAATGTGACTGAGTCTTCTTCTTGAGCCAAAGTACCATGAGTGTATACCTGCAGTGAGGTAGAAGAGATGAATGTGCATACATTAAGCTAATGCAAACAACCATCGATACCTACCCTCCTAAGCTTAGTCAATAGGGAGGTCATTTGCAAAGTTTCTAAAGGATCAGTTTAGTTTGTGCATCCCCAGACTCAACCTGTTTTTGATAAAATGATCTTTGCCAAGTGCTTTGGTGAAGATATCAACTATTTCATCTTCACTCTTACAGAACCTCATGACCACATTTCCTTTCTCAACATTGTCTCATAGAAAATGATGTCTCACATCAATGTGCTTGGTTCTCTTGTGTTGGACTGGATTCTTTGCCATGATCATTGCGCTTGTGTTATCACACATGAGAAGAATTGTATCAGTCAGAACGCCAAAGTCTTCAAGTTTTTGTTTGATCCACATGAGTTTACCACAACATGAAGCAGTTGATACATACTCAGCTTTAGCTGTAGACAAAGCTATTAAGTTTTTCTTCTTGGTTCCCCATGGAATCAGTGATGACCCTAGAAAATGAGCTATTCCTGAGGTGTTTTTCCTATCAATCAAAACCTGCATAATCAGCATTAGCATATCTAATCAAAGTAAAAGAATCCCCTGAAGGATAGAAGAGGACCAGGTCATGAGAACCCTTCAAGTATCTTAGAATTCTTTTTGCTGCCTTCAGGTGAGATCCTTTTGGAACTGCTTGAAATCTAGAACACATCCCCACACTAAAAAACAATTTATGGCCTTCTAATAGTTAGATATAGGAAGGATCCAATGATTCCTCTATACATTGTCTCATTCACATCTCTGTTTGCTTCATCACTGTCAAGACTGGTAATCGTCCTCACGGGTGTATTAAATATCTTGGCCTCATGCATATTAAATATTTTGAGGAACTCCTTGATATATTTTTCTTGACAGACGTAAGTGCCCTGGGGAGACTGCCTAATTTGTAATTCTAAGAAGAAAGTGAGCTCACCCATCATACTAATTTAAAATTTACTTGCCATCAGGAATGCAAACTCCTTGCAAAGTGGGTCAGAAGTAGCTCAAAATATTATGTCATCCATATACACGTGTACTGTAAGAAGCTCCTTTCCTCTTGACTTCAAGAATAGTGTGTTGTCAATCTTTCCCCTTTTGAAACCATTCCTGAGAAGAAATTTTGGCAGTCTTTCATACCAAACTATGGGCCTGCTTCAGACCATACAAGGCTTTGTCCAACTTCAACACATAATTTGGCAAATCAACATCTTCAAACCTTGGAGGATGATTGAAATAAACTTCTTCCTTTAGATAACTATTGAGAAATGCGGTCTTAACATCTATCTTAAACAGTTTGAACTCCATGTAAGTGGCAAAAGCAATTAGGATTCTGATTGCTTCCATTCTTGCCACTGGTGCAAATGTGTCATCATAATCAATCCATTCTTCTTGATTGTACCCCTGCATCACTAGCTTTGACTTATTTCTTGTAATAACTGCATGTTCATCCAGCTTATTTCTGAAGGCCCACCTAGTACCAATAATGGTTATATTTAGAGTTCGGGAGACCAGGTACCACACTTTACTCCTTTCAAATGGATGAAGTTCCTCCTGCATTTAGTTTACCTAATCTGCATCCACTACTAAAAAATCAGCGTTTAGCGACGGATATTAGCGACGAACAGTATTCCGTCACCACATAACGACGGATTGGCGACGGAATTACCATTTTGTTGCAAAATTAACAATTGATTTTTTTATTTATAATATAGCGACGGATTTGCAACGGAATATGTAATTCGTCGTTGATTATTAGCGCGAAATTTTGGCGCCTAATTTTCCCTACGGATTTAGTAACAAAATAAGGGTAACAAATTCAATTAATATTTGGCGACGGAAGTAGCGACGGAAAAAAGGTCGCTAAACTTATATATATATTTTTATAAAATTTATATTATATAGTGACGAAAATATCCGTCAATATAATATTTTGTAAATATATATATTTATTTGAAAGTGACGGATGTTATAATCCGTCACTAATTCCGTTGCAATTCTTTTAAAGTGATATATTCTTAATTAGGGC